>APFE030151528.1:1184-28096 GCA_000404065.3 Pinus taeda | reverse complement strand
CTCAACTGGGTCTTTCTCAGAATAGACATGCATGAGTTTCTGATGAGGAAATCTCCAGTTATCTAGAGTACATTGGTTGAGTGCATGCATGCATCAACTGACTGATAACTCACAATTAGTTCCTTAAACATTTTGGAACTAATTTAACTGGACTTAACTTAGTAAACTGAGTTAACTAATTACAACTCAAATATAACTCAATCTTATCTCCTTAATTAAGGGATAATCTCCTTAATTTAAGGGATAACTCTTTCATGACTGCAAAAAGACTTCTAACTTGAATTTATCCAACTAATTAATCCATAATGAATTAATTAATTAATTCCAAGTAGCTGGTGAGACTAAATTCGAATTTTAATTCAAGGACAAATTAAAATTGGAATATTCTGGATTCTATTTTTACCATTTCATGTTGATACTTTCAACAATTTGTGCATTAGAATTCTAATATGGATGTGAGCTATTCTTTTCCCTATTAGGGTTAATCAGAATGCACCTTGCACTTTCACCATCATTAGACTTTGAACCATCAAAATATAAAGTCCAAAAAATATTATCTACAAGGTTATTTACACAAGAATCTACAATATTTACACAACGAGAAGTATTAGTCTATGAAAATTCTCAATTTCTGAATAGTTAGAGACAAATGAATAGGGAGATAGTTGAGCAATAAAATTACCAAAATAAGATTTTGCAAAAAAAATTCCTAAAATATTATTAGTAAAGGAAATAGGTCGATTCTCTTCTTTTAGGTCAGTAACAATATGTTTCATGTGTTTTTTCCTCTCAACTCTAATTTGTTTGGGCTTACCATTGTATGGCAGCCAAAGATGTGACTAGTCAGTTGCAATATATCCCTTTAACTTTTCTAACCAATATTAGTTCAAAATAAGACCATAATATATGGGAATATAAGCTATTTTGAAATCAATGATCTGAAATACCTTAGGTTGGGAGGTTAACCTAATTAAAAATTCTTTAATTTCATCTAAAACCCTAACCCTCGATCTATCAAGTTATACAATCTGAATAATTGATTCTTGTGGCTTAACATTCAATTTTAAGTAAACATAATACAACATAATGTTAGATGAGGCATCAAAATCGAATAAAAAATTATGTACATTCTTATTAAAAAATTCTAAAGTCAACTAAAAAGGTGGGGTATGAGAGCTAGATCTATCACTTGTAAAAAATGCATCTAATTGTTTCATTTTATCAGAATATGATGAAGGATTTGACTTGGTTTTAGTCTTTGTAGACTTAGTAGTTGCAATAGTATTTGGTAAAGGAGAATTTGGAGTAGCATTTATTAGAATTTTGTTTTGTTGTTTAAGTTTACAGACCTCATAAAGAAAAATAGTAACCTTTGTTTTCTTCACATCTTCTATGATATTATATTCTATGCTATTAGAAATTGAAAGTGTTTTAGGAGCATACTTATCTAAAGTGGCACATTTAGTGACAAGAGATGGGGATCCAGGAGTTGGTGGAGGACTCTTCTTTATTGGAGCAAAGGAACTTGCAAGGGAATCCTTATATGATGAAGGAGAATTTACAACAGGACTTTGATTGGCAGTAGATATACTAGTAGAGATTTTGTTTTTAGAAGTAACAAGACGGACTTCTTCTTCTTCATCTTCAGAAAGAGAAATGAAAATATCCAAAGAATCATTTACATCTATTAATTCCTCTTCTTCTTTTTTCCTCCTCTGCACTTTTTTTTCTTCCTCCCCCTCTTCTTCTTCGTCTTCTTCTTTTGTAGCAAAAAATTGAACTAAAAGGGGAGTTTGTTGTGTCCTTTTGAAAGATCTTCTGGAAGAAGCTTCGTCTACAACATGTTTCTTAAGATCTACTAATTCATTTGATAGAATTTTGATCACCTTCTGTAGCCCTTCCATATAAAATGCATCTTTGGCACTTATTTTAATTTTTTCTTCATCTTTAAATGTAACCTTTTTAGCAGACTTCTTCTCTTCAATGAGATATTTCTTGGAAAGTGTGAACATTCATTTCTGAACACCAATATATCAATCAAATCGTACATCTTCTCTTGGTTTTTATATATTTGGGATCTTATTCGAAGTATTATTGAATCGTGAATTACAATCTTCATTAAAGAAATTTTGAGGTAAAAAATGGGCCTCAAAACAAAAATGTACAACATAAATCAAATTTTAAAGAACCAATAGGATTCAATATGATGATGTCAACCATAAGGGATGTTTCACCATTCTTGGAGTATATATATATATATATATATATTATCTTATAATATATAATATATATATATTTATATATATATTATATTAATATTTATATATATATATATATATATATATGTATTAAAAATTAAAAAAAAAAACTGCTTTTTAACTCGTATTTTCAACTTATCTCTCTATGATTTTACTCAAATTTCAAGCAAGAACACTCATTATATGCAAATTTATTTTTTTATCCAAGGAGTACCCATTTTGCATACTTTCAATGGACCCTACTACATAAAAAATGTGAAATACATGAAAAAATGTGATTACAATGACCTTTCTTCATGTATTTCACATTTTTCATGTAGTAGGGTCTATCAAAATAATGCTACATGGGTACTCAAATGAAAAAATGATTTTTTCATCCAACAGGTGTTCCCTCTCAAAATTTGAGTAAAATTGTAGGGAGATAAGTTGAAAACACTGTTGGGATGGGGTCCCCTAGGGTGAAATTTGTAAATTTTTGTTAATATTGTAATGTCTCCACATTTTGAGGAGCGAAGTGCGAGTAGTGCAAGTCGATAGGAGTCAAAGGCACTTTAGGAAGGTCAAAGCCCATTAGTTTGCTAAGAGTCAAATTGTTTTGTGACCCGCCCATGGCTCACAGACCATGGTATTGTAATGAAGAAAGATATAAAAAGGAGTCATAAGAGAGTCATAGGATAGAGAATGAAGAGCATAGAAGGGCAATTTTTCAGTGTATTTTGTTTATTCTGTACTTGGGTGAAGGGGAACGCTCCTGCAGCTATGTGTGCGGAGACCTTGGTAAGTTTGCAGCTGAGTGCACAGGCCCCTGCAGCTATGTACGCAGGGTTGGAAGAGTCTATAAGTGAAGATCTAATCATAATAAAGGTTATTTTGAAGAGTTATTTGCATATCTGTGTATTATTGTCTATCTCTGAATTTACTGTATTTCTGATCTAGTTGAATGAAATTAATCTGAAAAAGTACTTAATAGATGCACGAAGAAGTAGATCTTCTTATTTATATCATGTTATGAATGTTTAAGCACAATCGGTGAAGGGTTTAGATCCGTTAACTGTTAGTTGTTGTATTTTCCAGGTTTTAAGGGTTAGGGTTCACGAAGGTCAGGATAAAGCCCCAAGTTTAACATAAACACATTACATAGTCCTTTGGATGTAGAAACCTAGTTCTAGCATCCCCCAATATTGCCTCGGGTGAGACTGCAACCTATGCTACGTGGGTTGTTTCCAAAAGGGCCAATAGAGTAGGTTTTTGTTCGTTAGCGCAACTAACTCTAAACCTGGGTCCAAGCCCCCTCAACCTAACAAATGGTTTTGTTGTTGGGATTGGGATCTATCTGAGGAATGTGTGATGTGGCATAAGTGGATACCAAGTAAAAAGGAGATTGAAAAGTGGATATATCAGAAGTTGCATGAGTTTACAACCCAAGAAAACAAGAATCCGCACCTGTAGAAAGAAGAGTGGTTGAATAGATACATGTCTACAAAAGAACACAAAATTTTCTTCTGCTCTTTTCTATGCGAGTTATACGAATGGTTAGTTAAATTGGCAGATGGTCAAGGTACCTAAAAATTAGATAACCCTATTTTGTGGACTCCAAAGTTAGTAAGGTGCCTGGAAGGATCAAAAAACAAGATCGCAGAGGTTGTTAATTATTGGATTGATAGTATTTTGGGTGGATTTATTACTGAGTTCGTGATTGACACGTCTGTCAGTTATAGCAAAGCTAAACGTCGGTTTCTCAAAGGACCAAGAGGTAAGTATATGAAGCCTCTGAAAACTTGGATTAAGATTTTATTGTGTGAGAAATGGGTTATGCCATTAAATTGATGTTTAGACGAGAATTGATGGGAGCTACACGAAGTGGGAGACCGTTTAGAAGAGATCGAGATTCAAGTGCAGAATACAATCCTTTGTTGGGAGCATCTGATAGCGACGATGAAAGTAATAGTTTGAAGATGCCTCAAGGTGTGTTGTAGGCTGTAAATCAGGGTATTATGGGAATACCATATCCATCCACTCCACCTTTGCCACCACCTCCACCTCACACACCTACAACTCCACCTCAACCTCCACCTCCACTATTCAGTATGGCGAACATTATGAAGATGCCTATATTCAAGGGTCTGGGAACTGAAGATCCTGAATAATTTTGGTTTGTAGCTGATGTTATATGGAAGTCACAGCAGATAAAAAATGATGATCTGAAGAAAGCGCAACTTTCACATTGCAAGATAGGGCGCTGAGCTGGTATATTAACTACAACACAACTCACCCAGTTGCGACGTTGAAAGACATAAAATATGCACTAAATAATGAATTCAAGAAGCCTAAGTCACAAGCCCAGTCTATAACTGAGGTCAAAGAAATCAAGCAGAGGTTAAATGAGTCTACATGAGATTTTGCTCAAAGGTTTAAATGTTTGCTACAATAGGATAATCTACAGATCTCGGCTGAGCAGCATAAGGATTGGTATATTGCTTCACTGTTACCTCGGTTGAGATTTCCATTGTCATAACAAAACTTGGAATGCAAGCAGAAGCACTGAAAATTTCTATGAAGTTGGAGGCTTCGCCTATTCAGGAAACCAATCTGGGAGTGTAGCAGATTCAATCATAGTTGGCTAGCCTCCATATGGAGTTGCAAGATCTTAAAAATGAGAAAGAGGTCCAAAGTGAGACCCACGTGGAAGTATGGTGCTTAAAGTGTAAAGGCCATGGTCATGACAAGGATCATTTCCCAATGTATCAAAACTATCTAATTGGGGTAGTTCATGTCCCCTTGAAGCTAGAAAATATTGTTGGGACAAGCACCGGTGTAGTGCCATGGTGCGCTATCTTCCAAATAATAGGAAAACATATGACAATTAAGTGCCATTTGTTACAAAAGTTTGTACAGACTCCCCACCAACTGTTTATGACATTTCTGTAAGACTGTAGGCCATGATGAGTGCAACTGCTGAAGCTATGATTTAATGATGGGCAGAACTCAGACATATAGAGTACAGGTTGAGATAAGTCCTTAGCAGGATCAAGGCGCACCTGCAACACGCGGAGGGTTTCAGGGACGAGGAAAAGGAGGAGGAGGACGAGGAGCTGAAAGGGGTTGTGGACAAATTATTTGTTACAATTGTGGGGAACCATGCCAATTTACATGGGATTTTCAGAACCCGACACACCCCTCTTGTCAATATTGTCGATAGTTTAACCATATTATAGAATATTTTCTCATGCTCATCACAAAGATGAAAAAGAAGAAGACTGAGCAACCTACTCAAAACATCCAGATGATGAGATTAGAACCACATGAATATGGGCCCAGTGTTAATATCATCACATGGAGCGGGATAACTATCGGGGAGGATAAAGGGAAACAACGAGAAGAAAATATATCGTTATGTAAGGCTACTGAAAAAGATCTTGGATTCGATTTAAATAAGGAAAAGGAAACTTTTATGGAGGTGAAAAAGAGTTTTGCGTATTCGGGAGCTTCCACATCAAAAATCCAAGGTGCATGAATGGACAAGCCTGAAGAAGTCATTGCTACACAGGAAACAAATCCTTCATTTTTAACATCTTTCTTATAGACCTGCATGAACCTCTTAAGGGACCAAAAAGCAGTAGAGGGACTGCAAGAATTGATAAACAACTTCACTGCCAAGGGTAAGCCACTACCTAAACAATGTGTAGTGCACAAAGTGGACAAATGAAAGGAAAGGACTAGTCGAGATATGAGATTTACTACATAGATCAGAGAATTTGAAATGGACTAGGTGATCCTATATTTAGAATCCGATGCGAATGTTTTCCTAAACAAACCTGGGAAAGAATGGGAAAGTCAGCACTAAAATGGTCCCCAATTCAACTGCGAATGGCGAACCAACAAAAGATTATTCTAATGGGGTGCTTACATGGAGTAACTATAGATATTGAAGAGGCAGACACTATAACTGATTTTGAAGTAATCAAAATAGTGAATGACAATAATCCCTACCCAACGCTACTTGGAATTGATTGGGAACTTGATATGAATGTGTTGACAATAATACTGAGAGGGGGGGGTGAATCAGTATTATCTAATTCTTTTACCAAATATTTCTTATTTATACTTTGAATTATCTTTGCATAATCAATACCACAAATAATGAGCATGAACCAGAAAAGCAGACAGTCACATCAAAGAACACCAGATATAAGGTGGAAACCCAATGTGGGTGAAAACCACCTGCTGCAATATGTCTCTATCTTCTTTCAAATTAGAAACTCCTTTTACAATGGTCTTGTACTGGTGCAGTCCTTTACCAGTACGCAGGCTGCAACCTGCTGAGAGCTACAACTCTCTCTCGTTTTCCAGTCTCTCCTGAAAGGGAGCTACAACCCCCTACTTCTTTTCAAGGACCACTTTTCATAAATTTTCAAACTGGATCCATATATATCAAATGATCATCAAGTACATGTAAATTATACAGTCAGCTGCAATAACCAGATCAACGATAACAGAACAGAACCCAGAACACCTTATCAACAGAAAAAATCCAACCAACAGAAGATCTTAACACAGATACGTGGTTTTTCTTTTTACTGGCCTGCGTTGCTACACACTTCTCCTTTTGCCTCTCTGCGTATACCCGCAGAGCTCCTTCTGTTGGACAGCGTGGCCACGCACTGCTCCTTTCACTGATCTGCGTACAGTACGCACCCAATGGCACTATCGCGCCGCGTACTTCCCAGGAGATACGCACTCAAAATAATAATCACGCCGCGTACTTTCACAGCAGGTACGCACCCAAAAGAATAATCGAACCGCGTGCTGCTACAGAGGGCACGCACCTGAACCACTGTCGCCCTGCGTACCTACGCACGGATCCTTCGGCGCCTCTGTGTACCCACGCACTGAACCTTCGGCGCCTCTGCGTACCCACGCACTGAATCTTCGGCGCCTCTGCGTACCTTGGACTAGGGCTGAAATAACCTCAGATGCTCAGATCTGAACTTGTGCTCAAGAGATTCGCTTCTAACTTCTCCTTTATAGATCAATCTTTTAAAAACCGAGAACCCAATAAATCAGATCTTAAGATATTCAATCACTCAAAAGATGCACCAGCCAAATGATCTCCTTTGCTTTATATAGGCTAGTTATTCCTTAAATCAAGGATCATGGAGCTCAATAGAAATAATAAAATAAACAATACCACGGACCAAAACCATGATAACCCAATACTGTTGGCTAAATACCATGAGAAACCCCACATGTGGGCGCTTAACTGCCTTGAAGTGTGTGCACTGGGGTACGCACCCCATGAATGGGTAACCTGCGTATTTGGACACGGTCCCTGCACGATATACCTGCGGGTACGCACCTCCTGAACTGTTCTCCTGTGTACTTCTTTATTTTCATCAAAATGAGAGCCATGCCATGGGTGTTGCCATCAAGTACAACATCTGAAACATATAATCATACCAGAACCATAATGCCAACAATATATATATTTTTTTGTAATTTAATTAGATTCTGTTGCTAATCAAGAAAAATATACAACAACATAGTTAAAACTATTTTCATTGTAGTTTGCCACTGAGGAAACCCTATCAACGATGAAAATGTAGACTGCGAGTCCAAAACATTACATAAATATTGTAATAGATAAGAGTATGACCAAAATAATTAGAACATAAAGTAAAACAAAAAACAACTGAGTAATTAGGTTGTCATTACCACACTGAAATATATAAGCGCTAAATAGACTTCGACAAAAAAGGATGGAAGTGTTGTAAGCCACAAAGAAACTAATGTTGATCATACTAAAGTAGACACCTCAATGGGTGATGCAGGGATACTAGAGGAGGATGGTCCATTTCCCTTGGGGAAGAGGGCCTCAATATGGTTAAGATGTCTAGCCATGTCTTGGTGCTCTAAAGATAGGTTCCTTATCTCTGCTTGAAGAATATTGAGTTGGAGGGAGATATTGATTTTGTGTTCCTCTTTATCTTCAAGGGACTTTTCGATGAGGGTCTTCATGTGCCATTAGAGCTCTATTTTTCACAAATACTCATCAGGAAGGGAGTCTCTTTCATTCATGTTTTTAGTTGTTGCATGGTCCATTATGTGCCTAACAAGTTCAGGAGTGGTATCTTGATATTGTTGGGCAATATTCTGGGCACAGGTGTGGTCTGTGAAGCTTCCAAATCCTCTTCCAACGGAACCTCGATGAGATCACATGCATTGTATCAACATGATGGACTTGAGGGGGGAAAGCTCATGGGAGAAAAGGCAATGTCGAGGTTGGTGGGTGGTAGATATATAGACAATGCGAAGGAAGGAATGAAGGTGTCAAGAGAGGTTTGTGTTTGAAAATTATGGAGAAAGAGAGAGTTGTGGACATCTAAGGTAGATGCAACCTCAAAAGAAGGGTTATGATGACATTATAAAAAAAAACGCCAAGGTTTTGAAAGCATGTGGTATCCAAGCGAAGAGACAAGGCAATGGAAATTGGGAAGACAACCTTTGAAGAGACAATGGCTCATGGAAAAAAATGCAAAGACAGGAAGTTACTAAATACCTATCCACAAAATACTAGGGGTGACCCAAACTGACAAATTAAACACATGAGAGAGATACAATAATACGAGCTAATACCTTAAATATGAGTTGACCTAAAAATACAAGTTGATAAGTTAACATTGAGTTGGATTGCGAGTGTTGTGTAGATTTTGGAAGACCACGTAGCATGTTCCCCTAAATCAAACACTCCCCATTTTGATTTCCACCTTGCTACTACAATTTGTAAGGGGAATTAGAGTTACAACAAGGGTAAAGGATAGCAAATAGGGGAAGGTTAGGTCAAGAGGATGTGGGATTTCCCTCGCAATTCGAACGAAATATTAGAGAGATGGAATAGAGAAAGTAAATGAAGCCAAGATGTTGAATTGAAATAGGGAGGAAGTAGTGTCAATGAAAGTGCAGGAGGCGAGGATGGATGCAAGGAAAAAATACACTACGAGAAGTAGAAGTATGATGCCAAAAATGACCGAATTGGGACCTTTGAGGCACATGATAATCATGTTTAATGCTTGAGTTAAGGCCATTAACATGTGTGCCATGGATAATTACTGAGGGGGTTGGTTGGTAGTGACTCTGTCACTTTTCCCACTTTCTCTCTCTTGTGGGTCTTTGGGAGGGGCAACCTGATCAGGGGTTGAATACTTATTTCAAATTATGAAAAAATTGGTCAAAATTTGAGGTCAACTTGCTTGAAACCTGCTGCCCATGAATGGTTTTTTAAGGGTTCTCTCTCTCATATATGAAAAGTATGGTAGAATTTACCTATAAGTTTTTTTCTCCTTATTTTCTTAATAAATTTCCCATGCTCAAGCTTCAAAGATTCTTTCTCAATCCAGAAATCATGCTTATTTCATGTAATTTAACTTTAAAAAAGTGGGTAATAGTATATCTTTTTCAAAATTGAGTTATTTCATTGGTGATGAGACTAATTATGATGTTGAGTCTAACACATTTTTTTTTTAATATATAATTAGGCTCAAAATATTTCATTTTTATGTCAAATTAATTTAAAAAAATTAAATTGTAAATAACCAACACACGCACACACATAGAGAGAGAAAATGATAAAAAAAAACTATACTTATAAGAGGGTTTTTCACTAAAAAGTGAAGGCATTATACAACTTGTTGTATATGTTAGATAAATTTTCCATTCCCATTGTTAATCATTATTTCAAGGTTCAATTGTCAACCCATTAGTTCCAATTTAATTGAAAATACATAGCACTACACATTTTCTATCAACTTTCCTTTCAAACATTTAATCATGTATTTGATATTTTTCTGTAAGATCATTTATATTTCCTTATTATTATTATTATTATTATTATTTTTTGTAGTGCCCCACTCTAGTTGATTGACTTTGATATTACCTTAACTTTGATATAGGCTTATGGCACATAAACTATTATTTGAGGACCTTAGATTGAGAATCCAATTATTTTAGTATTATTGTTTTTTTTAAAATGTGGTTCACGAACACCGAGTGACCGCTAAATCCACAAGAAAATCCAGGTAGATCAACCCCAAGGGATTTACCAATGGAACAAACTAGCAAGGCCTAACCCTAGGGGAATTGAGGAGATTTGACCCCGTGACCTCTCGATAGGAAAGGTACTTAACAACAAGAACTCGACCAACTGAGATATCCCTTTTGGGGGTTTTTAGTATTATTATGAATGGATGCAATGATAATTATGATGTACTAGTTTGATGTGATTTTTGGTTGTGATGATGGATTTGATGGACCTATTTAGTGAGTATGTGTAATCATGATGATGATTTCATTATATCTTGTCTTGTTTACATATTCTAAGGACTAGCTTCTTGCCTTCACTAGCAATAGTGTTGATGATTATGTCATAATGATAATTGAATTTGTGCAATTATATCAATGACTAACATTATGAGCACATATTACTGATGATTATTGAGTGTGGTAGGAGGCCACCTGGATTCAATTGTATTTGATGAGTCAACAACCTTTGGTTTGATTGACGACATACTATTGACTAGAATTTGAAGTTTTAACTAATATTATGCTATGGTTACTAATATCACACCAATGGTTGCAAGCACAGTTTAGTTGCTTGTCCAAATGAGTCACACATGGGTGACATGGATTTATAGGGCAGATGAAACTTCATGGGATGTTAATTTTTAAGCTTAATGACAAATTCCAACCATGGGATGAGATTCCTCTTTTTGAGAGGAACAATTTTGACTATTGAAGTGCTCAATTTGGACAAGGGAAAGTGTGTTTTTGAATTAAAATCCCACATGTGCATATTTGATCATGTTGGCCCTAAAGTAAATTGGACACCCTTGAAAGTCTATAAATACAAGTGACCTCAAACTCATTTGTATATTATCTTGGATCATTCTTCTATTATCTTTCTTGGTTTTTGCCCACACAGGCCTGAGGTAGGTTCGTGGAGATTGGCTCGCACAGGTCTGAAATTGCAGGTTCGAAGCTCACATGTGCGTTCCAGGGTTTTGGTTCTTAGTTGTAGGCATGCAACAAGGAAATTTTAGTTATGACCACACGCATGCAGGCCTATGCATGTGGTTGAGTGGTTTCAACTGCACACACAACATTCTCTTTGTGCATTTGCGACCCAGCATTTGAATTTTCAATTGACTGAAGTTTTCATCAGTTGACCACAGTGTTTGGAAGTTGACCGCAGATAGTGACAGTTGACCACATGCATCTAAAGTAGGGTTTTTGGTTATTAGCTTGGTTGGGTTTATCTTATGGATGTTGATTAGTTGATTTTTCTAGATAGGTTTATGATTGAAGATATGGATCATTGTACTCTCTTTTGTTGAATCATTCAATGACAATCTGATAAGAAAAAGAATTTGAAAGGGTTTCCCCATAGTGGGTTGTTATCACTCAGGTTGTTCCCTGCTTCCTAAAGGGAATACGGCCGAGGTAACCACTAACCAATCTTTTAGTTACAGGTCCTAGCCTACCTGCAACCAGAGAGGGCTCTCTCTTTATGATTTAGCTTTGTTGGTGGGTGATTTTAGGCTAGTTATGGTGTGCTGATTTTGTTTTGAGTTTGGTTGGTTGGTGAATTCAAACAGAGCTCAAGTATAAATCATAGAACGGTTTGGGCCATTGGGCAATGGATTTCAGGGCAGTGTGCTGCTGAAGTATGTTTCTGAAGACAGAGTATTGCTGCAAAGCCAGATAGGCATTTGTGGAACAATTTTTTGAGATTATGTAATGAAGTTATGGAATTAGTGAGTGAAAGGCAATTCAGAATCTTCCACTATGCTAACAAGGGGGAAAATGAAAGCATTGCTTAAGAGCAGTTAAGAATTCTTAGACAATATTCATAGTGAGAGATTTAGTTTAGACATGAGCAATTAAGAATTCATATCCATGGCTAATCTAGAATAAAACATATTTAGAAATAGAGATTGAGCATAGGGTGTATTCAAACAAATCCTAAGCTACTCTTTTTCTCTATTTACTATGATCATGAACATATATAAATTATTGCATACACAGAAAGACAAGAACACAGTTCAGAATAACTTATTATTCCAGCAAATGACACATGAATTCTGCAACATAACACAGTCATTCATTTCCACCTTTAGACAGTATAGGAACCAGGAACTCCATCAGCAATTTGTATTAACAAAATGTCTCAGATATACAATACAACTCTTCTGAAAGAGTTTCACTACAACCGATCCTCAATACGTTCTTTGAGGGGATATATATACAAAAAATAGGATAAAATATCTAAATAGTGAGTTATTGTGCAATAAATTGCACCACCAACTCTCTTACAAAAAGTAAATGAAAGATATAACTACAACAATTAATGTTGAGATGGTAGCTATCTTTCTGTCAGACAACTTTTGAATTTTTGGCTCAGGAAAGTTGGCTGTAGCTGTGTCTTTAAATCTGCGTTAATTGAGCCTGTTGTCTGAGTGCTTTGATGAGTCACTGTACGGATGCTTCCTATGATATCTGCATGTTGGATTATCTGCTGACCTGTACTGTGACTAAGATCTGAATTTTCACAAAAAGGAATAATATAGTGGAATCACCTGGGCAGAACTTCCAGCATTGCCTGCCACCAATCCGCTGGAGGTAGCTGATGTCTCCTTATTTTTACCAGTGTTTCATCTGCTTCTGTATATCTGTAGAAATTTGGAGGCACTTCAAACAGATGATTTATCTCATGCTCAATAAAAAATAAATTTTCTAATTTGTCATACAGAGACTGCCCAGAGGGAGGCCCTGCTTCTTCTGTGGAGCTGGTGGATGCTGTGATCTGATTCTCAACATAATTGTTGATCCTTGTGATATATTGATCATATGATAGCAGTTGTCTTGTGCCAGTCACTAGGCTAGGCAGTCCTTTATCCTGCAATACTGTCATCTTTGCCCTGAATTCATCAATTTCTGCCTTCATATCCTGATATTTCCTTTCTAGAGTTTGAGTGAAATTTCTCAAATTCAGCACTTTCTTGGCTGTCAGGATAGTGTCTGCTCTGCTGTTTATTTCTAGTGCTGCCAATTCCTCCCTAGTGTGAGTATTGAGGAAATGTATCATTTTATTGGCCTGCTCAGGCATGATTCCTAGTGCTGTTCTGGCCTTTTGTATTTCAACATGAGCTATGCCTATTAGTTCAATTTGCTCATGTATTTCCTGGATTGACCTCCATTGGTCATGGATTGATTGGCCAATTTTGGCCCAGATTATCTTCTTGATTTCTGCTAGAGGTTTGCCTAGAAGCAATTCTTTTTCCAAAGCTTTCACTTTGGCCTCCAAGGCCTTTATCTCTCTCTGCTTCTCTGCCACTGTCATCTTGGACTTGTCATAGCTGGCCTCTAGCTCGGCCAGTCTATCTTTAGCTTCATTGATTTCTATCACCTGAACCTCAAGTTCCTTAACAGCTTTGATCAAGTCCTCCATACTCATGCTAGATTCTGCTGCTGCTATTGTTGCTGCTGTTGCCTCTGTTGCTGATGTGGTTGTGGTTGGTGCTGGAATGGCAGGAGGGGCTGCTGCTGCTTGTGTAGGGGGGGCAGGGCCAAGAGTTGTAGAAGTTTGAGGGGGCTGGGAGGTTGATTCCCCTTGCTTGTCCTGCAATGCTTTTTCCAATTCTGCTTCCATTTGCAATATTCTTTGATTCATCATTAGAAGCAGATCCATGGCCTCATCAACTTGCTTCTCTTGTACAAGTTTTGTTGTTTGAGGGTGAATGGTTGGAGGCAATTTTGCCTGCTTTCTCAGTGCAGCAATGTCATCCTCCTTTTTCTTCATAAGGGCCTTAATACCCTTTAGATCTTTAGGATCATGTCCTAGATCAATGATTATGTCTTCCAACATTTTTATTCTGTTGTCTTTAGCAGTGGAAGACATCCTTTCTAAATCAAGCTATGTATTGGTATTCCTTAGTGATTCTTTTAACTGATGGGCCAGCATAGCCCTGTCTGCAAGTGTGGCATACACCATTTCCCCAGTCTGTTTGTGTAGCTCTATCTGATCCATGGGGTGTATGTCCTTGGAGAGGACCTCTAAACTTGTTTTGGTGTAGTCTGCAGATGATCTGGGCTTTGGGATTTTAGGCTTAAGATGAGTAAAAATCATCTTATCCTCCTTGATGTCATATGCTGCCATCAATCTCTACTGCTTGGAGGGTGTGGTCTTCAAGAATTGATCATATAGTTGAACTCTAAAGAGTTCATTTTGGGCCTTGATTTCCATGAATGACCCTTTGACTCCAGCTGGTTGCTTGCCCTGCTGCCTTGAGGAGGATACCTCTGTGCTTTGCTGCATGGCCTGTTCCTGCTGAAATGAACTAGTGGCAGTCTGCTGGCTGGATTCTCTTTCTCTGCTTTGGCTTTCTACTCTTTCCTCACTGATATGTTCTTCCTCGGTCTGAGGGTCAATTCTTGGCCTCTTGGCCTCCGGTTGCTGTGTTGACCCACTTGGAGGAGTGACCTCCTCTCTATCTCGTTTTCTGCATCTCTCTTCATTGAGAGGTGTTTGCAAAACTGGAATTTGAGGTGCTTTAGCTTGTTGTAAAGGGCCTTGCCCTTGATTTTGTTCTTTTGAAGTGCTGGGCTGCCCTGCCTCTGTCTCTTGCTGTACATCCATCACTTCTTTTCCTTTTGCTGTGGTTGTTGTTGTAGTAGATGCCTGCTGGGTGGTCTGTGTAGCTGCAGCAGTGGATGTGCCTTCTCCGACTTGGACTGGTTGCTTGAATATGACCTGCTGACAAGAATCCAAGTTAAGAGTTTTCTCTAAATTTTTCACAGTCTGCTCCATTGTCTCCTACTGAGTAAATTCCTCTACCAATGTACCAGGCACCCATTCATCTTGGTTGGAAAAGTGTTCAATTTGTGGATATGGGCAATGTTTATAGGCTAGCAGCCTATACTTGACTCTTCTAGCACTGATAAAGCCTTCAGGGTCATAAGGGACCCACCAGAAGCTCCTTTTAAGTTTAATCTATTGCCCCAATATTTGATCAGCTTCTTACCAACCATCTTTCTTGTTCATGATGAAGGGGCCTAGGTGGTCTCTGAATTTGAGGTTGGATTTCTTCTTGGCACTATGGGAGTGTGTAAGGTCGGAATTGATGAGTTGCCTATAGTATTCCAAGGCAAACAATCTCATAGGCACATATCTTGGGAGCCTGTAAGGACAGAGCTCACAGCCATAGATCCTGATGACTGTGTGATTTTGGTATAAATACCAATCACCTATTTTGTAATTCTTGGACAGCTGTAAGATTTTCTACATATCTTTGGACAATCTGGTAGGAGGAGTCCTTTTCAAGAGGCATGTGACTGGATAGATAAATTGGTCAATGAATTCACAATAGGAATAGGGAGAGTTCTGGACTTGGTGGAAGACTGAAGACAAGAAGATGACAGACCTCCTCTCACCCTGTGAATCTAGCTTCTTGATGGGGCACTGGAAGCAATCTGTCTGATAGTACATGAAGAGGTGATAGATGTATGATGAATATTTGAATATTGCTTCCCTGTCCAGCCTCAACAGTTGGTCATGTATCTTGTTGGCAATAAACTTGGCATAATTGTATTTTATAGCAGGGGGCTTCCTAAGGCTATATGCAAATAACAAGACCAACACAGTTTCATCAACATGTTCATTTGTGGAGAACCCCAGTACAGAGGATATCATGTCCACAAGCAGCTTTCCTACCTCATTGAAATTTGCATATGGGAAAGGAGGTGGCCCAGAAGGTTGGCAGTTTGCTCTCATGAAAGTTTTGGCAATTGCAGCAATCTCAATGCTAGAGAGCTTGGAGCCCTCATCTAGCAAATACTTTATGGAAAAAGGGTAGAGCAGCTGGGTTTGCTTGTAATTTAGCATCTGATTGATGGAATCAGGAGTTATGTAAAAGAGGACGCTCCCAGATGGAGACTTAACAGCTTTGAGTTTCTGGTCATAATTTTCTGCACAGAGGTGAATGACTTCAGGAAAGACATTTACAGATGGCAAGAAATAGATAGGCAGATTTGACTCCCAGATGCCATACATGTCACAGTTGTCCAAGTGACTGTTCCTCAGCTGGTAGAAGGTCTACAGGTGGTTCCTCTCTGCCACAAAGTCTGCAATAAGGAAATCACTGTCCACAAGAGGCATAGCTTCAAGCTCCTTACTGGGTGGATTAACAGGAGCAACATCTAGAGCAGATGGAGTGGCCATGTTTGATCTTTTCTGGATAATTAGTTGAGCTTAGAATTAGTGCAGAGGCTAAGGATTGCCCTCTGAATTGTGTTTGAAAGTGAGCAGCTCTGAGAGTATTAGGAGACTTTTTACAGGTTTGATGAACTGTGGGGCACTCTGTTGGAAGAGACTAGAGTGTTTTTGAGCTAATTAGCTGGTTTTTCCAAAGGGAATTCTGATAACAGGGATCAGTGAGCAGTTATATGGGCTTTAGCTGGTAACTCGGCTTCTAAAATTGCTTTTTAATGGTGAATTTCGCAGAAGGGCACGGGGTTTTTGCAGAGCTTTGTGGTGTAGGGACTTTACCAAGTTTTTGGGTAGTTTTAGCAGATAATTTGACTGTGAGGAGCTTTGCAGATATTTTCTACAGGAAATTTAGGAGATAAATGGCACAAACATGGGTGAAATAGGTCGACTGTGGCAAATACCTGGATTTTTCAGTGCAGGAGGTGTCCAACTGGAATAATGGTAGGCAATTTGAGTCGACTTTGAGGGCGGTAGCAGCTTGGGTGAGCAAATTCTTGATTTTGGCTGCAAACAACGTCTTCCGCATGCACAACGCTTCGAGAACGACGAGTGAAAATGACACAAAACCGTCATTTCCTGACTTTTTATGCAAATTTGGCCTTTTGGCTCTTTTTCGGTGATGACATCAGCATGACGTCATCGGTGGGTCCGGGTACGGCAGGGTGACATGGCGGCTGACGTGGATGGCTACGTGGCGGTGACACGGTGGCTGGGCATGTGGGCGGATGGACGACGTGGAGGCGAGGTGGAGCAGCGGTGGCAAACGAAGGTGCTGACGTGGGTATGATGTCAGCGGGAGGGGACAGGCGGTAAGTGGTTTCCTCTGAGCACCCCTGGGTGGTAAGTGGTAGGGGGGGGGGGCTCTGAACAACCCGGGCGGTTGACGCGTGGTGGGGGTATGGCGGTGAAATTGCCAATCCCTCGGACACTAAACCTCCGCTTGTTTGCTGGTGAGGTCGACAGCCCACCGTTAGATCTGTGGGGCCGGCGATTGAACGGCTGGCGGCGTACATGATGTGACAACGGCCTATGGCTGCGGGGACCCACCCATTAAAATAATCGATTAAATATATTGCGCGCGGGGTCGGTTTTCAAATTTGGTTTCGGGTATAATGTATTCGCGCCCGTTTATAAATGTTTTATTTAAAAAACATTATAACCAATGTATTAGCGCGGAAGGGTAATGAAAGGGTTTTGAGGGTGGAGACCATGGGTTTTTTGCTTTTTTGAGCAAAGTTTTTGATTTAAAACCCATAGTTTAGGGTAGTGGAGGGTTAATATTAACCCCTGATGGATTAATATTCCCCAAATCATGACTATATAGCTATATTCCTAGGCGGAGGGGATTTACATAGACTTTTTGGGATTTTCACATAGATTTTTGTAATATTAGGGAAGGGAATGCTTAGGGAGCTAGATAATACATTAGTTGTTAATATGACATTGTGAGGTGAGCGTGTAGGGGCAAATGCTAAGTTTTAAGAAGAAAAAACTCAAGAATGGAAGATGAGGGAATTGAGAGTAAAGGTTTTTACACAAAAAATGTGGCTTCTTTCCCTTGACTGAACTTCCTAGTTTGACCTGGTACTTTGTCATGGAATGAAGTGGAACAGGACACTTGAGCAGATCCCAAGGTCCTTGGGGGATGTTAATAAATGATGTTTGGGAAAAAAGGGGGAAATTAGACATGCTTCCAGTTTTATGTCCTCAAACCTCTGCCATGGTGCCAATACCCTAAATGGAATGAGTCTTTCTCTTGATAAGCCAACTGGTGATGGCCCTCCACTTTTGCAACCTTACACTACTTACCCAACCTAGTAAATCTAACATTTTTTATTTACCTGAAGTGGGTGCACTTGAATTAGTAGACCCTGATTGTTCTCTTTTTCTTTTGACTGCCCTCCTATCTAAATCTACCCTTATTTCTTCCAAGGACCCAGATTAAGCAGTTGGGCTCCTTTATTTCTCTACCTAGCTAGTCATCTGCCAAGCTTGAGTTGTTTGGACAGGAACCATTCTCTATTCTACAACAAGCAATTTAAGCATGGCATGGTCCAGATTAGACTGTTGGGCCATCCATCAAGTATGATTAGCATCAGTATTTGTAGACTGTGTTACTCCCACAAGATAGTAGTGGCATTTTGACTGGCCACTTTCCTGGTCTTTAGTTTGGGGTTCATTTTCACTTTTCTTTTGACCATTTGATTTTCTTGCCTTTTGATTATTCTTTTAAGGCATACCCTCTTTTCATTTTTTAATTTTCCTAGTATGTACACAAAATATGGAACCTTTGCAGCCTGCAATGATGACATATTTAGCCCTTCCATTGTCAATCATGAAAGATGAAACCTATTGGTATGGGAACCTAACAGTGGCTCCACTTGGGGATGGCTTTTCCTGGAGGAAAGCCAAGAACAGCAGGTCAGATGGCCTTATTTTCCTTTCCTTACTGAAGTGAATCCTCTCTAGTATTGACACCTTTGATATGAATCCTATAAGCTTAGATGTAGTTTCCTTTGACCTCATTTGTACAAGAATTACCACTTTGTGTCTTACTGGCCTGTATCACTGTTTATCATTGGTTCTCTGTTCTGTAGACCTTCCTCAAATTTGTTTGTGGAGGCTTTTCCATCATATATGTAACCTTTGATATAGTTTTGCTGATCATTCTTCAAAATCTGTTGTGCTTGTTCTTTTATCTATCTGCTGTAAAAAGAAAAATGCTGAAAATGCACATATTTATGTACAATATGTGTTTGTTCTATGCTTATGGATCATAATAGTGTTTGAGCATTCTCCCATTCACTGGGCCCTCCTCATTATTTGAATCATCCAGACTCTTTAGAAAAAAGGTATTATTGCCTTGCACAACTTGAATTACAAATGGTCCTTTCCACAGAAAGTCAAATTTGCCATGTTTCCCTTTGTCTTCCCTCCTAGAGTCCCATTTCAATACTTTGTTTCCTATGAAAAAGTCTTCAGCTTTGGTTCTTTTGTCAAACACCTTCTTCAGCTTCTCTTGTAGAACCTGGGTTCTCTGATACACTTCTTCCCTTGTTTGTTGTAAGTGAATTGTTTGATTGATCCTCCTCTGGATATCACTGGGTTCAACTTGTATTTCCTGCAGCAATTTGATCACAGGGACTCCAAGAGATGATGGGAACACGGCTTCCAGGCCATATACCAATTCATATGGGCTAGTACCAATAGATCTTTTGGTGGTCAATCTATCTGCCCACAGTGCATTTACCAGTTTTTTATGCCAATTCTTTTTGTTCTCGTCCAAGACCTTTTTGATGATATTGATGAGGCTTTTATTGGAGGACTCAGCTAGGCCATTGCCTTGAGGGTAATAGGCTGTTGAATGACCTAGGATAATATGATATTTGTGACAGAAGCTGATCATTCTTTTGGATTTAAAGGCAGCTGCATTGTCTGTTATGATTTTCTCTGGGCAGCCAAATCTAGACAAGATATTGGTTTCTAGGAATTGTATGATAATTGAGTCATTTGCTTGTATACAAGGTATGGCCTCTATCCATTTGGTGAAGTAATCAGTAGCTGTCAAGATCCATCTATGCTGGCTTGAGGATGAAGGGTGAATTTCCCCAATGAATTCTAAGCCCCATTGTTGAAATGGTTTTTCAGTTGAAATGGGCTTGAGCGGTAAGGGTAGTAACTTTTTCTTTCCTTCAAAGATCTGACATTTATGACATGACATCACAAACTTTTTTGAATCAGCAAACAGGGAGGGCCAATAAAATCCAGCCCTCAGGATTTTATCAGCTGTTGATTTCCAATATAAGTTCCCTCCACAATCTCCTGCATGAAATTCTCTAAGGACTTTATCAGCTTCATCTGAAGTTAGGCAGTTAAGTAGGACACCTTCATGATTTTTCCAAAATAAAACATTATCTATGATACAAAATTTTGAAGCTTTCATTTTCAAAAATCTCTTTTTGGTTCTGGATAACCGTGGAGGAGCTTGCAGGTTTAATAATACAAAACATATGTCAGCATACCAAGGTGATTGAAAAAAGGCTTGATTGATCTGTGGAGTCGCCATCTCCTGTTCGTTATCCAGTTCATTGATGTCAAGGGCATGGAAATTAGTTTCAGTCATTAGTTTAGCTAGCCCTTGTCCTTTTATAAGTTTTGTTGGTTTGATCTCTATATCATATTCCAGAATTTTGGCTATCCATTTGCCCCTCTTACCTTCAATTCCCTCTTGAGTTAGAATGTCTTTGATCATTGCATTGGGCACATATGCAACTATGTGAGAGTACAAGATATAAACCCTAAAATCCTTTATAGCTTTGACAAGGGCATATGCTTGCTTTTCCATGATCTGGTATTTGAGTGGGGCATCCCTAAGGGCTCTACTGAAAAAGGCAATAGGTTTTTCACATCCCAAGTCATCCTTTTGCAGTAAGATAGCAACAATTGTATGTTCAGAGGCAAAGGGGAAAATTATGAAGTCTCTATCAAATCTAGGACTTGTAAGAACAGGTGTTTTTGTTAAAGCTATCTTGATTTCCTCAAAAGCCTGTTTGGCTTCAACTATCCATTTGACCTTGGCATCTTTCTTGAGCATATTGTTTAACAATCTTATTAGCTCAGCCAAGTTAGGAATAAATCTTCTTAGGAAATTAATCTTTCCTAAAAAGGCTTGTAATTCTTTGAATGTTTCTTGGATGAGGAACCTGAAGTATAGCTTGAATCCTATCAGGGTCAATTCTTATGCCATCTTTTGAAATTAATATGACCTAGGAGTTTGCCTTCTTCCAGGCCAAATAGTGATTTCTTTTGGGTTCAAAGAAATGCCATACTTTCTGCAAATTAAGAACACTTGTTTGAGATGTTTTAAATGTTCTTGGTCTGATTTTGAGAAGGCTGTTAGATCATCAAGGTATATGACTAAGAAATCATGGATTTCTTTAGCAAAGGCTATGTCCATTTCCCTCTGAAATGTAGCTCCATCATTCTTGAGTCCAAAAGGCATTTTGACATATTTGAAAGTTTCCCTAGGTGTAGTGAAAGCTGTTTTATCTTGATCATCTGGGTGAACTAGAATTTGATTGAATCCTGAGAAGCCATCCAGTGGTGAGATCCTTGAAGCTCCCACTACCCTCTCTAAGATGTGATCCATTTTTGGCAAGGGGTAGTGGTCTTTGAGAGAGACTTTGTTGAAATTTCTCAGATCAACACAAAGTCTTATTTCCCCAATTTTCTTTCTTGTGGGTACAAGGTTAGAAATCCATTCAGAAAATCTTATAGGTGCAATGATTCCAGCTTCATGCAATCGTTTTACTTCCTTTTCAACTAGGGGAAGAAGGACTGGTTAACTTCTGTTTAAAGGGTTTCTGGTTTTCTTTCAGGGGTATTGTGTGTTGGATGACTGAAGTATCATAGGATTTAAGGTCCTCATAACTCTAGGAAAACACATCTTGAAACTCTTTGAACAGTTCAATATATTCTGATTTCTTATCAGGAGGTAAGGTTCTAGAGAGCTTGACCATTTTGGGATTTTCAGTGGTCCCAATATTACACTCCTCAATTTTTGCGTTGATGGGTTTCATCTTTGGTTTCTTAGGGAGATCATTTGAATCAAAAATGTCTTCTAAAGGAGTAAGACCCGTGGGCAAGAAATTATCCTTTAGTTGAATTATTTCAGTTTCTTCTTCAATAATTTCATCAAGATCTGCTAGTTTTAGCTTCTGTAAATTGGCAGAGTCAAAGGTTGTAGGATGTAATATCAGATTTGTTGTTTCAGCTGATATACTTGTCTTAAGTTCATCAGTTTGGTGTTGATCATCCCTAATGCTTGTGTCTATGTTTAAGTTTGAGAATTCTTCTTTCATGGTCAAAAAATTATTTATCTGAGTATCATTCTCAAATACTTGCCAATTATCTACATTGTCTGGGACAAAAGGCCTATGTTTGATCTCAGCAGTGAACTGGTGGTTAGGCCCAAAAGGAAGCTTACAGGTGCTTGCAAAAGTTGCCAAACTATGAGCATGTAAGTTGTGGCTTCTAGGTATTTTGGTGAGCTGATATTCTAAGAAGCTGTTAAGCAAGTCTGTCACTGCTATCCTATAAGACCTTAGCCTGGGATCATTTGTGACCAAAGTTCCCTTTATCTGTTGTATAATTAGATCTGAATCACCCAAAATGGAAACTTTGGTCACACCAAGACTCCTAATCAGTTTGAGACCTAGCAAAAGGGCCTCATACTCGGCCATGTTGTTTGTACATCTGAAGTTAAGCGTATATGCATGACCTAGAGCATGGTCATTTTGAGTATTGTGTATCCAAACCCCTGCCCCTGCTCCTAGTTTGTTTACTGACCCATCAAATTCTAAATACCACAAGCTCTCTTGATCAATGTTTCTTTCAATGGATTTACAGATTTGTTCAGTGGGCTGGTCTAGCTTTGGTGATTCTTGTGATATATTAACAACCTGTGTTGGGTTGATCACATCAGTGATCTTTTGATCTTGAGCAGTGGACTATTCATTTATGTGCCTGGTTTCTATTGTTTTTAGGAGCTTGACCTCAGTTTTGGGACACATATCAGCATTGTACAATATGAATGAGTTCAGGTCTGAATGAATGGAGTAGATTGGGAAGTTTTGGGGCTTCTCCTGACTGCTGACCACATATTTCATCAGTGTTTCTTGGTACAATCTCTTTGGCTGGTCAAATACTGAAATTGTGGCATATGACATGTCTAGTTGCAGAGATCCTTGGAGTTTGGCACCCCATGATCTTGATAAAAGCATACCATATTTAGGTGGAATGTCAGCTACTACCACATCCATTAAAATTGTTTTAGCTGGATATTGGACTAGGAATACACAAAGGTCTTTGATCAGGCCTAAACATTTTACCTGGCTGTAATCAAATGAAAACAAGTCTTTATAGGGTCTGGTGATGTCTAGATCAAGTTTTTCCATTACTGATTTGGGCATTAGGTTATGAGAGGCCCCTGAGTCAAACATGGCATTGTGTAGCACCTTGTCATGGATGTTTAGGCTGACATAAAATGGAGGGATCCCTCCATCCACTGCTTTGCCATTGACTTCTGAGCCAAAAATCAGCTCTGGCTGATCATCCAGAATATTGACTGCATCCCTATTCTCTGGTACTTGCAATGATATATTAATTTGTTGTCTGAAGACCTCATGTTTGGCTAGTTCAGAAAGAGGAATTGCTATTTTTAGTTTTCCAATTTCTGTTTCTAGATTGAAAGGATTTTCCATCTGAACTTTTATATTGTGAGCATCAAGTTTTTCCTTCTCTGCTGAATTTTGGGTGACCTTGCCCTGGTCAGGTACACTATTTTGGGGTATGCTTGAATTGTGTCTGTTTTCTAGAGGTCTGTCCAAGGTCTCTGTTGGAAGAGATGGTGTGGATGTAGGTTTTACTGGAGGCTGTATATTAGATACATCTTCCATTGTGACCTCCCTTTGGAGTTTTTTATCTAAGGACTCTGTTAAGACAGACTTATCACTAGATTTTTTGGGCAGTTTGGTGTGTGTTTGTTTGGTATTCTCAGGTACATCTATGGTTCTACTTCTTAACTTGTATTGTTTGTGTACTTCATAGACTGTTGTGTCATACCCTTCTCTGAAATCAAATGACTCACCAGATTTTGTTTGGAATTGTTTGTATTCTTGGGCTTGCTGATCATCTTGTGTTAAGAATACTTGTTGTTCACTGTCCAAACCCATTAGATTGATGTGGGGATCTTCTACTTGTTCACTAGTGGTTGAGGCCTCTGCATAGTTTTCTTGAAATGGAGGTCTGACATTCTGATCAGGACCAGTCCTCCCAGCATTTGGGTTTTGGTTTTTTCTAAAATTGGGATTCCTAGTAGTGTTTCTTGTTTTCCCTTCCCAAGAGGACTTTCTCTCCATGGTTTCAACTCTATCCCCCAACCTCTCCATGCCCTTCATGATTGCATCTAGCTTTTGGTCAAAGGTTGAGGGTTCCTCTTTAAATGTTGTTCTTCTCTCATTTTTTGCTCTGGTTCTCTTGGCAATTAGGTTTGCCTCCACACTGACAACTATATTCTGCATGTCTGCAAGAATTGGAGGTGCTCTTTCTCTTAATTGATATGCCATATCTGAATCAAATCCATCAGGGAATTTGATCAAGGCCAGATTAGGTGGAGGTCTTAGGTTCTGAGGAATGGCGTTGTATACATTGTTGAACCTGACACAGTAATCTTGAATTGTTTCTTGTGGACCCCTTTTCAAATTATCATACTCTGTTAGTATGTGTAGAGGGTCTTTCTTCTTTTCCCATCTGTTTAAGAAGCTTAGGTATAAGGCATCAGGATTAAGTATAGATTGTGCAGCCAAAGACCTAAACCAGGTCCTGACATCCCCTGTTAAACTTTGTAAAAAAATTTTTAGTCTTACATCTTCATCATCTATTTCATAGTTCTCAAAGTAGTCCTGCATTCTCTTGGTGTGTTGTTGGGTTGTATAAGAGCCAGTACTATCAAAGTAAGTGATCTTTCTTTTACAATCTTGGGGCATAGCCCCTGGATTTGCAGGCAGGTGTAAAGGGGCATATCTGTTAGCCATATTTGCAGGGATAAAAGGGACAGCAAGCAGGAGTGGAACAGTTTGAACAACAGGGATAATAGGAGTAAGGTGTGTTGGGGATGGAGGAGTGGGGAAGCTACCTTGGGAAGTGGATGAAGAACTAGGATAAGTGGGGGTTATGTGAGGATAAACTGATGCTTTGGTAGGGGTAGGAATACAGCTCTACTGGACTTGTTCAGCACCTGAATCTGAGAGCTCTCCTAGCTGCTCTTGCTTCTTCAAGCTCTTGGGAATTAAATTGGGGTTTTCAAAGATAGCTGGGGGATTAGGGTCAGGTTGGACCTAGTGTAACGAGTTTTCTTCTTTGGAGCCAGCTTCTGAGTTTATTTTCTTAATGTTTTATGATAAACTTATAGTCACAGCTTTCGGAGGTACTTCCCAGAAGACTTATCTGAAAAAGGAGGAAGCTTGTTTCCTTTCAAGTGGCAATTTGAAATATTCCCCAGTGGATTCGCCAATGATATTATCACTCAGGCTGTTCCCTGCTTCCTAAAGGGAATACGGCCGAGGTAACCACTAACCAATCTTTTAGTTACAGGTCCTAGCCTGCCTGTAACCATAGAGGGCTCTCTCTTTATGATTTAGCTTTGTTGGTGGGTGATTTTAGGCTAGTTATGGTGTGCTGGTTTTGTTTTGAATTTGGTTGGTTGGTGAATTAAAACAGAGCTGAGGTATAGATTAGAAAACAGTTTGGGCCATTGGGCAATGGAGTTCAGGGCAGTGTGTTGCTGAAGTATGTTTCTGAAAACAGAGTATTGCTGCAAAGCCAGATAGGCATCTGTGGAACAATTTTTTAGATCAGGTAATGAAGATATGGAATTAGTGAGTGGAAGGAAATTGAGAATATTCCACTACGCTAACAAGGGGAGAAATGAAAGCATTGCTTAAGAGCAGTTAAGAATTCTTAAACAATATTCACAGTGAGAGAATTAGTTTAGAGATGAGCAATTAAGAATTCATATCCATGGCTAATCCAGAAGAAAACATATTTAGAAATAGAGATTGAGCATAGGGTGTATTCAAACAAATCCTAAGCTATTATTTTTCTCTATTTACTATGATCATGAACATATATAAATTATTGCATACACAGAAAGACAAGAACACAGTTCAGAATAACTTATTGTTCCAACAAATGACACAAGAATTCTGCAACATAACACAGTCATTCATTTCCACCTTCAGACAGTATAGGAACCAGGAACTCCACCAACAATTTGTATTTGCAAAAAAGGTCTGAGATATACAATATAGCTCTTCTGAGAGAGTTTCACTACAACCGACCCTCAATACGTTCTTTGAGGGGATATATATACAAAAATAGGATACAAAATATCTCAATAGTGAGTTATTGTGCAATAAATTGCACCACCAACTCTCTTACAAAAAGTAAATGAAAGAAATAACTATAGCAATTAATTTTGAGATGGTAGCTATCTTTATGTCAGACAATTTTTGACTTTTTGGATCAGAAAAGTTGGCTGTAGTTGTGTCTTTAAATCTGCGTTAATTGAGCCTGTTGTCTAAGTGCTTTGATGAGTCACTGTACGGATGCTTCCTGTGATATCTGCGTGCTTGATCATCTGCTGACCTGTACTGTGACTGAGATTTGAATTTTCACAAAAAAGAAATAATATAGTGGAATCACCTGGGCAGTACTTCCAGCATTGCCTGCCACCAATCAGCTGGAGGTAGCTGATGTCTCCTTATTTTTACAAGTGT
>APFE030151522.1:21990-43164 GCA_000404065.3 Pinus taeda | reverse complement strand
AAGTTGTTCTTAAGGGGGGATGTTAGGATATTCCAACACATAGGAATAGTTAAGTATAACTTGGTCTAGTATAGAGTTAGGTAAAGTGTGTTTCTTTAGTATGTACATTTGTAAATTACAATTCGACCGTCACGATATGTAGTGATCTGACGGTTCATTCTCTCGTCGGTATTACCGACACTTGATATGTGGCTTAACACCCGTTTGGTCCATGAATTCTATTTAAAGCGCATGGAGGGTCATTTGTAGGTTAATCATTCATGAGAGAATCTTATGTATATTTTCATTCTTTTATTAATAAATTGCCTGAAGTGGCCGCGTTGGCTCAGGCCGTGGACTGTTTCTCTCTTTAAGGGTTTTAACCACGTTAAAATACTGGCGTATTGATCTGTGATCTGTTTGTGAGCGTTGTCCTTTGGTGTTCTGCCTGAGGAACTTACCCTGTAAATTCCTACAGAGGTGATGTAGAAATTTAGCTAGTTCTATTGGGAATCACAATTTCTATTAGACCATATACAAATATTGGTCTAATGATAATCATGATTCTGGTATCAGAGCATATGTCAGGAGTTCGATACACATCAAATTGTGTTGGGGGCGAGAGAATTGGACATTGGATAAACCAATGCTCCTCATGTGTTTTGTGACATGGAATAACTACCTCTCGTGGATCCTTATCTCTAGCAATGTTATCATTGACTCACACCTATAGGTTTTGGTCTAACAACAATCATGATTCCCAACAGGTTCCTCCTTACCATGTGGCTATATGACATTGGTATCATCAACAAATCTTTTCCAAACATTAGGCTTGAGATGATAAGTATTAAGGGCCTTGCTTTCAAAATTTTCCATGTAAAGGTGTTACACGTAATTTTGTCACAATTAGGAAAATCAACACCAATTTGGATCTTTCAATATTTGTTGAAGTGTACCAAAGCATTCCCCTGAAATGTTACAAGCCAAAAAATCTCAAAGATAACGATAATTCTATATTACATGGTCCAAAAATCCACCTTTCAGAACTTGCATAGTTACTTAGCTAGATTTTGCATAAACGTAGATATTACGATTATGTATAGCGTAAATATATGCTCTGTCTTCCACTATGAACAGCACAAATAAATTAATGTAAGTAAAAATAAAAGAATGATTTCTATATGTTTTTCTGGAGGAATATTTCGGAACTAAAAGCTTTGAGATTCTACATACTCGGGCCTCATCCCTCTGTTCATGGAGAAAACTCCCTCTCTTTGTGGAACCCTAATCCCTCCTTTTGACGATCTCATCCCTTGAGAAGAGGATCTCAAGCCTCCTCCTCTTGGCCTATGAATTCAACATATACCTGAGGGCTAAGGGGGACTTTTGAATGTAAACTTATGCTATTGAAATAAGGTTGGAAAGATTGTCGTCTAAGGAGAGGATTGGATATGAATGGAAAGAGGCATACATCATCAAGGCCATGGTTATGATGCTTCCTTTTGTTTAATAGTTAATACAAGCACTGTTTTTTCCTATTTTCCTATTTTCCAATGATCCTGGAAAAACTCCTTGATCATTTACATGGTTTATAATTGAATATTGGTTTAATTTGGTGATTTATGCTATATTGTGATATCTATTGATGATGTGTTTTACCTTCATCTACTTTATTATTTCATGCCTTATTTTTTTCTATTCATGCAAATCCTCCTTTAAAGCAACAAGGGAATGGTTTTGAAAGCATCAGAAGGAATTCCATAATCATTTCATAGAAAAGGTAAGAGGCTCTTGCATACATCACACTTCATTCTTCAATTATGAATTAAGGAAAGGTAGTAGTCACTTGTTTATTTGTTACTAGTTCTCATTTGAGTCTAGGGTGATTTCTCTTGTTTGCAAGATTGGTTTGTCTGCCATAAAAAAAATGGCCACCATACTAGGGAACGATTTGTTCTACATTATCTTCTCCTGTAACCTTTGATTGCTTTCTATAGCCTGATCTGATTGTGTTTTTGGTACCTGAAAGATTGAAATTATAGATTTTCAGCTTTATTTTTTATTTTTCTTAGGTTTTCATGGTTTGTGTGAGTACTCTTTATCAACAAAACATATTTTTGCACACTTTTCCTTTAGCAATAGTGCGGTTGTGCACTGAACTAAACTAATTGCCTGCACAAGTCTTTAGAAATTTTGAAAAATCAGAGTTTTTGATTATTGAGTCCAATATTTTTATTATTTCTATGCTCTATTAGATCTGTTTACATTCTTGGAAAGTATGTTTCTCTTCAGTTAGATCATGTTGTAGATTGTATTTTCGAAAAATTCTTCATCTTTTCAAATTAGGGTTTGAAGTTGATCTGGTAGCTTATTGATTTATCAAAAGAGAGATTGGTAGTTGTTGAGATAGTGTTTTCTTGTCTTCCTTCACTTAAAGAAATCATATTCATCATTTATTTTACCTGTCTGTAAAAGATCATTATGATAATGAAAGATAGTCATTTTCAAAGTTAAGTATGTTTCACTTGTAAAATTGGTTTCTTTGGTAAAATTAAAATCAACAATTGTTATTCTTGTTGGTAGTGAATCATTTCAGGAACATACTTTGGGAATATGACAATCTTATGTTTACAGAATTCATTTGAAAAGATTCACTTTTAGTTTTCATTTCTCTTCTTCCTATATTTTGAACAATTTTGGGTGTTGTATGTTGAAAGATTTTTTTATGACTTTTTCAGTGAATTTAAATTCAAAGTTAAATTTTTGTATTTGGATCAATTTGAAAGCGAAAAATTTTTCATTCTTGAAAGGAAATATGGTGATATTATGAGTTTTTCATTTTTCTTGAATATAAGAAAGATTCTCTCTTTACCATATCTAGAAATTCGTTGAAGCAAAAGATTCATTTTTGCATATTTTTTGGATTAGGATTAGAGGTGGAAACTGATATCATTTACCCCAGATCTATTGAAACCAATTTAACAAAAAAGGAACTATAAAATCAATCAAATTTTTAATTAACTAAAGATAGTGGTTTAGGATAAAAGACGTGTTCTAGCATCTATAAACATAACAATTGTCGTTTCTTGTGTGCGACACATTCTGCAGGTAGTCGGTATTCTAAGTACGTAAGTATATGAGAACTTTCTCCACATGCCTTTGGGTATATCAGATGATATACTTCTTATCATACAAAATCGCATTAGATAACTCTAACATAGACTGTACCTCCATCTACCTCAAGTATATTTTGGAGGCACGCTTCTATGTTGCATACCATCCATAAGTAACTGAGTTGGCTGCTTTGTCATTTGTAATACATTGAACAAAACATTCAGGGAGATTTCTTGCTTATACATAAGTCCTTGGTTTACCAAAGCAGTATATTGTAGTTCACAGTGGATTATTAATCCTTGATACCTAGTTATATTTTTTATTTATTTGATTGAATAAAATTGGAATACAAGTTAAATAAAATTTGTCCTGACCAATTTATTGAGGCATTCACGTAGAATGCATGGTTTACCCCTTGAGAACACTCCTAGTAAATTGGGGAAATCAAAGCAGAAAGATCAAAATCAACAACATACGAAACCTTAAATCAACCTGAGACATCTAGAATAGTAGAATCTGAAACAATAAAAACTAAAGTGATTCAACCACTTGGAAGTGAATCAGGTGTAGTTCATTATGTACTTGAAGTTAGTGAGATTATTCAAGGAGAATCGGATACCATAGAAATTTCAGATACATAACTAACTAAACCAAATGTTAAAGAACCTGCATCTGATATATATGAGCTTGAATCACCTTCAGCTCTTATAACCCCTAATCCTACAGTGGTTTCACCTGGAAGGAAGACTATAGTTACATCTGGTTTAACTCTTAGCCTTATAAGTATTGAAGATATTTTTGAAGGAGAGGAGGAAGAATCACCACATACTCCTATTAATGTTAGTGATCCACCAATTTTTCTAAGAGTTCTTTTTGATAGGTTTCGACTAGATCCTTAGTATTTTACCCCCTTGAATTATTTAGGTCATCCTCTTCCTCATTTATGTACCCCTTTCTACATTTTACCTAGACCAAATATCTTAAAAACTCCTATGGGCCAACCTACTGAAACTTATATGTATGCAATCTCTCTAAATTCTTTACTATATGGTGGTGTTTCGGTTCCCACAGGATACCAAACACTTTTTGGAACTTTTTGAGGAGCTAACCCTTCTCCTGAAGTTTCTACTTGGCCATATGGTTTATCTACTTCTCATCTACAAAATAATGCTTAAGGAATGAATTCTATGACTGAAATACCCTTGGCATCATACCAATATGTTAATATGATATTTGGTAATATAGGTAATCCTCAAGTATCCCCAAATTATACTTAGTATCCACCTTGGGGGCAACCATATATTCCTCCACCTAGTAGGAAACCTGTTGCCGAAATGTATCCTACAGTTTTAGGACAACCTCTTTCCAGAGCTTATACAAATTTTGGTGAGATACCTCAGGTTGGTACAAGTCACCCTATCATATCTCAATATCTGGATGACACTTCTTATCATAGAATGAATACTATTTAGAATCCGTCTTATATTCAATAGCCTTTTCAAACTACTCCACAAGTTCTTGTTTATCAACCCATTCAGCTTAATGGAGAATTCGTGCCACAAATTCCTTTTCAATGTATTCTACAAACACCTATCTAGGGAATTTTGCAAACACCTATCCAACAACCTATTTAGGGATTTCCGCAAACACCTATCAAAGGAATTCCATAAAACTTTGTTCAAGGAATTCCACAAGTTTTTTTCAGCAACCTATTCAAAGTAGTCCTCAAACATTTTCCCAACCTACTATTCAAACGATTGTTCAACAACTGGTTCCAAGCATACCTCAAATTTCTGTCCAATCTATACCAAAAGCAACTTGGTAAACTACACCTCAAATATCAGTTCAGGAACCTACACAAACTATACCTCAAGCACTTAATTATTAAACTAGTTCTACCTTTTAGTGTACAATACAGATACCTTTTGGACAACCTAGGGTAGAATGATTTCAAACATTGTATCAAGGTCAACCTGCTCAAGGGAAAAAAATTCCTAAACAACTTTGTCAAGGTCAACCTGCACAAGGCCATATCTATATGAGTTAGATGGTACAAGGTCAATCATACCAGAATCAACCTTTGCAAATTCAACCATACCTTGGTCATACTTTTCAAATTCAATATCAACCTCAACCTGGTATATCTTACCTTCGTTACCTTGGAGGGATGCAAATACGAACTGCTCAAGATATTCCAAGGTATTCTCGATATCCTCCTCCAAGGGTTGGACTTAACCCACAAGGTTATCTGTTTCTGCAACAAGACTTTAATCAAAAGTTACCTTTTATAACAGATTATGGTTTACCATATTTTTCCTAGATTATGAATGATCCTATCTATTATTATGCATTTTGGCTGGAAATTCCCACCAAACTACCAAGTGATATACCGAAATTTGAAGGAAAGTCAGGAGAGGATCCATCAGATCATATCATGGCATATCATTTATGGTGTTCTTCAAATTCATTGGTTGATGTTTCTATCAGATTATGCCTTTTCCAATGAACTTTAACAAGTTTTGCAACAAAATGGTGCATTGAGTTAGCACATGCCTCTTTCCATAATTTCAACTCTTTAGAAACAACATTTCTGACACATTTTCAGTTGTCCATTTGATATGGCACTAGTACCGAACATTTGACTTCATTGAAAGAGTCTAAGTCTACCTATATTTCTAATCATATACATTAATGGAGGCATAGATGATGTTTAGTCAAAGTTTATATTCCATTCCAAATATTAGCATAATGGTTCACAAAGTATTTAATTCCTAATATTATGAAAGATGTTCCCAAAGAAGGTTTTGTAACAGAACATAAGGTGATTGTTTGTGCCTAGTGTTTAGACCTTTCTTATTCACAATCTCGCACTTTGTACCAGAAAATCCAAAATTTACCTCACCCAAAAATTTCAAATTAACCATATTCAACTCCTATAAGACCTCGCGTCATTGATGGTGTAATAGGTTTTGTTAGTTAATAGCCAACGAATAAAATTCTAAGAACTCTCAGACTTTGGCTATACAAGATTCATCCAGTGAAGATATTTCTCCTAAAATTACTTCCTAGGTTAATGTGGTATAATCATCTACTGGTAAAGATCAACAACGTGGAAGTAAAGAATAGGGGAAAGGTAATGCAAACAAAAATCCAATTAGAAAGAAAAACCATGAAAAATGAAGCTTTTGAAGAGAAAAAGAAGCCTTGTTATCCTTTCTTGATCTGTAATGAAGATCATTATATGAAGGAATTCCCTCATCGAGCAGAGGCTAGTAAATTTTTAAAATTTTCATCTACATTTGCTATTTTGAAGGACCCTTTCCATTTTTAAGACAATAAAATGGTTTCACATAATCCATCCTCTTCATCCACATCGGTAGATATCATGATGACGTCTTCACAGGTTCAAGTGGTAACTAGACCTAAAGATTATGGATCAAAAACTCCTCTAAATGGAAGTGATGCTAGTCAATGTAATCAACCTTCCACATAAATCGCACCTCCTTCTGAGCCCTTACATATTGAGAAATAAAATTCTAAAATGATGATCCATCAACCTCCCAAAGGTGTTCTTCAAAAGCCATATTTAAGCCACATGCTAGAGTGGCTCAGAGCTACAACATTATTGAGGACTTAGCGATGTCCCCTTTAGCAATGTTGGTTCTTGAAGTGCTGTAGATATGTCCAAAAATAAGAAAATTACTATTGTTAGTTATTGGAGAAATTGATCCTCAGGATTCTAATCTCATTGTCTTTTCTTTGGAAAGCCATATACCTAGACTCCCACTATCAACTGGCATTCCAAATACTAGTTTTCGTTAAAATCTAATGAGGCTTTCGTACGGTAATTGACAGAGGAGCCTCTACGTGTATGATGTATATTTATTTTTTGAAATATTTAGGTTATCCAACTATCAATCAGTCCCCTACAACTATTAACAGTTTTGGTGGAAGAGGATTTCGATCTTATGGTATCCTGAATGACTTGCCAATAGAATTAGAAGGTAAAATCACTACAATTGAGGTAGAAGTTGTTGATGCCCAACTTGATTACAATATTTTATTGGGACAAAGTTGGACTTATGTCATGACAATAGTGGTCTCTTCACTTTTTTGAATGATACTATGTACTCATCAAGGGAGGATAGTAAAGGTAGACTAGTTGTGTTATGATACCTCTAACCCTAATTCTATTGGCAGTGTCCCTCTGTGGGAAAAATTATTACCACTTATGAAGGTATCGATGTTGGTTTTCTAAAAGATTCATCATTGATTATATTTTTTGCACTCCCTCTGCTTAATATTTCTTCTAATGTTTCCTAAGTCAATATGATCTCATCAATCACTTCTGAATCATATGATCCTTGGATTGTGCTTTCATAATATGATTTGACAACATATGGTGACCAAATTTCTCTAAGTCCTTTTGAATTAGCTTACTAGGACATCCAATCATTTTCATAACCACTAGCCTTTGAGAAATATCGAGTGAATGCAATCACAGATTAATATTCTCAATCTTCTTGGATAGGGCCAATAGAATTTCCTAACCCTTTCAATAATATGTTTCCAACATATGAAAGCATCATGGAAGTTATTACTATAGATGAAATGCCTTGGGATGACTATCACCATTTTTTTACCTTTCTTCTCAATTTTAAGAAGATTGAAAATTAATTTTATATAATGTTTTAACCTGAGATTTTAGATAACCCTAAATGCCCTATATCAAATTTTGAAGCTAAATGGGCAATATATCTACAACCATTCCAGTTAATATCTTAGTAAAACCTAGAATTACAGAGGAAATTCACATAGGTGCTTCTCATTCACTTGAAGAAATTCAAACTTACAAATCCCTATTCGATGAATTTCATGACATTTGTGCTTGATCTTATGAGGAAATTCTAGGAATTGACCCAAGTATAGTAATTCATGAAATTACAATTTACCTGGATGCTAAGCCTACTAGAAGTAGATGATGTCCATTACATCCTAGGAAATCTTCTGCCATTAAAGTTAAAGTTGAAAAAATTCTTAAAGCGGGTTTTATCTATCTTTTTCCCTTCACTGCTTGGGTCTCCAACATCGTTCTAGTTAACAAGAAACAAGGGATGTTTAGAGTATGAATCGATTATAGGGACATTAGAAAGGATTTTCTTAAATAAAAATACCCTACACCCTATATAGATCAAATAATTGAAGATTGTGCTAGGAATGAAATATTTTCTTTTATTGATGGATTTTCTGGATACAATCAAATTAATATACTCCATGCGATTAAGCATAAAACAATGTTCATCTTTCTATAGGGAAATTTTTCTTATTGGAAACTCCCATTCAGACTTAAGAATGCTGGTGCAACCTTTCAATGAGCCATTTCATATGATTTTCACAATATTAAGCATATTGTACAACCTTATCTAGATGATCTAGAAATTCATTCCATGAAACGTGTAGATCATCCTATTCATTTAAGAGAAATCTTTATTAGATGTCGATATTACAATATACTCTTAAATCCACACAAATGTTTTTTTTTTGTGTAGAATCTGGTTGATTACGATGGTTTTTAGTTTCAAAATTAGGCATTCATGTCAACCCACTTAAGGTAGAGGCTATTCTGAATCTGCCACCTCCATCCAATTTTCCGCAACTCCAACTTTTTCAAAGAAAAAAAAACCTTTTAGGTTGACTCATTTCAAACTATGCAGATCTAATTGAAGGTTTTACTTGAATTTTGAAAAAGGGCATCTGTTTTGAATGGGATGAAACAACTCAAATGGATTTTGATGCACTCAAATATATGTTAACTCATACACTGTTGTTGCATCTGCCCTATTATCATTGAGAATAATTTTTGTATTTAGTTGCATCAAATGTTACCACTAACATGGTATTAGTTTAGGAGGATGGATTATATAATGAACATGTAGTATATTATTTGAGCAGAAGTCTCACTAAAAGAGAAATCAAATATGCACATGTGGAGAAATTGGCCTTCGCAGCTATGAAATTTGTCCAAAGATTTCATCGCTGTATTCATTCGCATAAAAAAACAATGGTTTTTTATTGCAACCCCATGGTTTAAATTCTTACCAGATAATTTATTGGGGAAAAGTATTCCAAATGGATTGTTATCCTATAGGATTTTGACTTAGAATCCATGAAATCCAAGTCAAATAAATCATTCATATTTGTTGAATTGGTTTGTGACTTTCCCTACTCTGAAGCATAAATCATCGTAGAGGATTCTCTTCCAGATGAATCACTCTTTATCATCAATACATTAGACACATGGTATCGAGATATCATTGTTTATCTCTAAACTCAAACTTTTTAACATGAGCTATCTCAAATTGATCGTCATCGCATTCGGTACCAATCTCAACAATACAACATTGTTTGTGATACACTCTGTCATTGTGGTGCTGATTCTATTTTTAGATGTTATTTGATGTAAGAAGAAGTTTTCACTCTGGAGCATGTGACAGTCATATTTCATGGTTTTCCACTGCCCAAAAAATCTTGCTTGTTGGCTATTTCTAGCCTTCCATGTTCAAATATTTCATTACTGTGGTCCAGTAATGTCATAGTTGTTAAGTCTATCATTGCAAAATGAATGCACCTCTTGCTCCTCTTCACCCAATTTTCATTGTTATTCCCTTTGCTAAGTGGGGCATCGATTTCATTACATGTAACCCTAACTTGGCCAGGGGGCATGGGTATATTATCCTATTTGTGGATTATTTTACAAAATGGGATGAAGTGATGCCTACTTATAGGGATGATGGTCAATACACTATTATTTTAATATTCAATCATATAATTGTTAGGTGTTGATGGTGTTGGAGCCGCCAATATTTAGGGGATCTCCTCACTATGAAGTCCCAACTATACCTCACACTATTTGATGTAGGAGTCTCATCCGGTATGATGGCCCGGTTTCCATTATCTTAAATATTTTCCTTAGCTCTTTCTTGTTAGCACATGAGAGTGGTTTTCTTAGTCTTCGAACAAAAAGGTTCGCATGCCTTCTGAGTGCTTAGTGTCACTTCTATCAAAATTTATTTCACTGTAGAGGGAGATCATGGAGGTGAGTCTTAGGTTGAAAGGGAATAGTCCCAAGTATGGTAGAGACAAACAACACAATAGGACATGCACAGCTTCTGGCGGAGTAGCCCATATAGATGCGGTAGTCACAAACTGTTGGGATGGGGTCCCATGGGTCAATTTTGGGGTTAAGATAACCCAAGTGTTGATGTAATTTTTGTAAATGATGTAAATTTACTACGATTTGTGGATGTGGAGCATGTAGATGGTTAGGATTCAAAGAGATTTTAGCCCCTTGTTTATGTCAAATTTGAGTCGATTTTGAGATCCACCCATGGTCTGTGGACCATGGGATTGTATGAAAAAAACGTATAAATAGATGTGTCTTAGAGAGTCTAAGGCAAGTGATGATAGAAGATAAAGGGGAGATGGAATGGGTCGATAGAAGAGAAGTATTGGCATAGAAAAGTGGGTCAAATAGGAGAGAAAGGCTCTATATTTGATTGCGCAGAGACCTAGGTAGAGTCTGTAGCTGAGTGCACAAACCCCTGTAGCTGAGTGTGCAAAGAATTTTTCAGTCTGTATTCTAAACTGGAAAATAATAAAGAAGTTGTTTCTTGAGAAATCTTGTGTATTTTTGTTTACTTTTGTTTATGATTATGTTGTTTATGAATAAAATATTTATGAAATATTTATCTAATGACACACGATTCACTTGAATAAGCCTTAATAACTGTACGAAATGCATGTTAAGTAATTTCGTGAATATTATGATAAATTCTGCTATGTTTATTAAATACTTAAGTAGATATGTGTGAGATCTGATCTAGGATTGTTTTATGGTGTGCGTAAGTGGATGAATAGAATGCTAAGGGTTCGCAAAGAGCAATCATTGACCTTCACGAAGGATGTTAGGATAGAGTTGTAGTACCCAGCCCTAGGGGCTTATAGATATGCACGAAGGCTAATCTAGGGTGCTAGAAGACATCACATTGATCTCTGGATGTAGAAACTTGGTTCCAACATCCCCCCATAATGCATCGAGTGACACTACAACGTGTGCTACGCGAGTTGTTACCGAAAGGGCCAATAGTGTAGGGTTTTGTTGGTTGGTGCAACTAACTCTGAACCTGGGTCAGGAATCTCCTAATCCAACAAATGATTTCATTGCCGGGACCATGATCTACCTAAGGAGATGTCTCATGTCGCATGACTCAAATCCAACCAAGAAGGAAATTGAAAATGATTGGACAGAAAGAATCACAAATTTGTGCCATAGGAAAAAAGGAATTTGTGCCTATTGAAGGAGTAGTGGAGGATAGATATTTGTATATCTAAATACACAAAATTTTTGTATGCACCTTCCCAATCGAATTGTACAAATGGTTAGCTAAGTTGGCAGACGACTAAGGGAGGTGGAAGCTTGATGGTCCAAGGAGGTGGAATCTAGAGCTAGTGCGATTAGAAACCTCTAAAGACAAAATGGCTCGGGCCTTCAATCACTGGCTTGATTGGATTATAGGAGCATTTGTTACAAAATTCACAATTGATACCTCATTTAGCTACACTGAGGCAGAGCAAAGGTTTTTCAAAAGGACCACAAGGTAAGTATCTAAGATATTTGAATACCTATATTAAAGTGTTTTTGTCTAAAAAATGGAATATTCCATTGTCGTGATGTTCAGAGCTACGTGAAGTGGAAAACTCTTTAGAGATCAAGAAAGATTAGGTCCTCAATATAGCCCATTGATTGGACCTCCTTTGAATGACAATGAGGAAGCAGTACAAGCTTCATGGTGGAGTGTCGTTAATATAATAAGACATGGTTTTCCACAAATATATCATCCATCCACTCCACCTCCACCTGCACTTCCACCACATAGACCTTCACCCACACCTCCACCACCACCACCACCGTTCAACATGTCGAACACAATGAAGTTTCCGATTTTCAAGGGCATATGAAGCAAGGATACAGATAAATTTTGGTTTGTTGTGAATGATGTGTGGATAGCACAAGAGATTATTAATGATAAAATAAAGAAGGTGTAGTTGGTTACCGCTCTGCAAGATCACACGCTGACACGGTATATTAAGTATTGTTATGATAATCCTGTCGCAACGCTAACAAAATCTAAGCTTGATTTGAACAAAGAGTTTGGTAAGCCTAATTTTGACTGGTAGTCAGTAACTGGATTTAAGGAGATCACGATGAGGGTTGATGATATGCCTTGGGAGTTAGATCAAAGGTTTAAGTGTGTAATTCGTGAAGCTAGTATGCATTTACATATGGTCAACATCGTGAGTGGTTCATAGCTTTGCTTCTTCCTCACCTTAGGATTTCTTTGTCGCAACAGAGATAGGAACTTAGATAGAAGCTCTAGAAATCATGATTAGGTTGCATGAAATACCTATACAAGATGCAACCACAGGGTACAACAAATTCTCTCTTAGTCACAGAGCCTCTGCTTGGAATTACAAAGCTTGAAGAAAGAGAAGGACTAAACTAGAGGTGCGTGTGTAAGTCTAGTTCCTGAAGTGTAAGATCCAGGGGCACGATAAATACCACTATCCCATATTTGTGAACTATATCACAGAAGGGGGAACAATTCCCCTGAGGCTAGAAGCTCCAGTAGGACCGAGCATTGGGGATGCACTATGGTGTGATATTTATCAAGTAGCTAGAAAGCATGGAACGAACAATTTTCATTTGCTTCAAAAGTTCATTCAGTGACCACATCAGTTGTTCTATGACTTTTGTAAATCTATGGGCCATGATGAGTGCCATTGTTGCAACTATGAATTGATGATGGAAAGAATGCCTATGTACCAGATGAAAACATAAACCTAACTTCCAGATCTGGCCGTTGAAAGAGCACGTGGGGGTTATCAAGGAAGAGGATGAGGCTACAGAGGAGGAGGATTTGGTAGAGGTCACAGACAGGTTATTTTATATAATTGTGGAATGTCAGAATAATACACATACATCCTATCAATGCTAGAGATAGTTTGACCACACTATAGAAGAATGCCTTATGTGGATAACTAAGATGTAGGAGAAGAAGGCAAAACCTCAACAACCTACACATAAGTTACAAATGATGAGAGATTAGCCCTGTGAAGAATATCATAATGTGAATATAGTGCTAAGGAGTGGAATAATGACTGGCGATGATAAGGGAAAACAACGTGAATAGGACAGATGGGTCTGCAAGGCCCTAGAAAAGGAAGTTGGTTTTGATTTGGCACGCGCAAAGGAAACATTTATGGATGGCAAGAAAATATTTGCTGAAGCATCCACCTAAGCAAGTCAAGACAAGATGCAAGACACTAGCACACCTACAAAGGTTAATCCCTCTATAGTTACCACTTCCTTGGAGACCTGCATGAACCTACTATGTGATAGCAAAGCTGTGAAAGGCCTGTAGGAGTTAATCAACAAGTCTGCTAGCAAAGAGAATTCCCTTGATGGATAATGCGTGGTTACAAAAATTGGTAAACATAAGGCAAGAACAAGGCATGAGATGAGGCTCACCATGCAAATAGGAGAATATGAGATGGACCAGGTCATTTTGGATATGGGGCCTGACGCAAACATTTTTCCTGATGAGACAAAGGAAAGAATTGGGAGACCTACATTGCAGTGGTCTCTGATTTAGCTCAAAATGGAAAACCAATAGAACATCATCCCTATGGGATGATTATATGGGGTAACCATTGATATCAAATGTGCGAGCATGAGTGCTAACTTTGAAGCGATATAAATCGTTGAGGAAAATAATCCATACCACGCACTCCTAGGAATTGACATGAATGGAGTAATAATCACCTTGAATAAGAAGACAATGTCATTTGAAAAGAAATTGCTTTGATTTGTGGTACTATTGGACCCTGCAGAAGGGGCATGTTACACTGAACCACTATGCGACTATGAAAAAAGTGAAGATGAATTAGATTGGATCGACAAAATAATAGTGTGAGACCAGTACTGGATCAATCCAACTGTAGATGAATAGATTGCATGGGATTGGGTGGGTTCCTGTACCTTTGATTCAGATGAAGAGATGGAACACTCGCAGAATTGTTTGCATGAAGTATCTACACTGCACTACAATATGATGACTAAATCATTGTGCTATGTTTCCTCAAAGGTAAGGAATTTACCTTAGTATGATGGTTTAACTGACGTGGATATGTTTCTGGATGCATATGAATGTGAAGTCCCTGAGCATCACCACTTCCAAGCATCAAACTTGGAAGATTGACTGAGAAATATGATGGGAGGGATGATCCACATGATCACCTGGAGAAATGGGCTAAAGCTTATGCAACAGAGTTACAGCCAGAGTCGGTGCATTTATTCTGCCATACTTTGGACGAGAATCCCTATGAACTGGTATTTGGAAACAGAGCTCCACCATGGCACCAGAGAGTGGGATATATTGAGGAAAGGATTCTTATTGACCCTCAGTTTTGAAGATGGCTTCATGAGCATTGATGAAGCCTTATAGGATATTAAGGTAGTGATCTTGAGAATGCCACAAGAACCTCAAGAATGGGTTCAACCAGGTTAGAGCATCCAGCTGCATCCTACACTAGAATTTTATAATGTGACAGTTGCAGGTGGAGATGATGATATGAGGAATATTAATATTCCACAGGAAGAAGGGCATCACAAAGTCAAGGGCCCACAAATAGACAACTCGGACATCACTGTGCCATTGAAAGTCAAGAATGTAAACATTGGGACTGAGGTAGAATTGAAGTTTGCAAAGATTGGAGATTACTAGGATTTTGCTACATTGTATAAGGTTTCTAAGTTACTTCACGAATATCAGTATATGTTCCCTACTAAATTTTTGGACCTGAAGGGAATAATAGGCGAATTCGGCATTATGAAGGTTACTCTGAAGCCAGACCCGAAGCCTATGAAGCAGAGGTTGTATCGTCTTAATCCAAAATACAAGGAAAAGGTTTGTCAGGAGTTGGATAAGATGTTGGAGGTGAGCATCATAGAACCTGTGAAGGAATTAGATATGGTAAGCCTGATGGTGGTTCAGGAAAAGAAATAGAAGGATGAAATAAGGATTTGCGTAGATATAAAAAGGTTAGCGATGCATGTGTCCATGACCCATTCTCAGTGTTGTTTACAGGCAAAGTATTAGACAAAGTCATAGGGCAGGAGGCCTACTCATTCATTGATGGATTTTCTAGGTACCATCAGACCAAGATCACACTAGAGGATAGGAGAAAAACAACCTTCATGATGAAACGGGTTGCTTTCAATACACTGTGATGTCATTTGGAATCAAGAATGCGCTTGTGATATTTTTCCATGTAGTCATCATGACATTCAATGCGTTTATTCATAAGTTCTTGGAAGTGTAATTTGATGACTTGATAGTGTTTGGGTTAGTGAAGCACGATGTAGAAATTATGCACTTGATGTTGGATACATGTCGAAGAAATTAGATTGCACTGAATCTGAAGAAATATTTATTCTGTATTCAATTTCGGATCTTGTTGGGTCACTTATGCAAGCAAGGATTGATGGTAGATTGTTATGAAACCAACTCACAAAAAGATAGAAAAGAGAAATAAACACCTTAGAATCCAGCCTCTTTGAGGGGGAAACCTCCTTTACATTACACAAATGAACAATTCTTGGATGATACAAATGACAAGACCTTCTTTCTATATATAGAAGTCTAATGGGTCATAATATAATCATAGCCGACATAACAATAATAACGTAAGGGCACAAAAATATAATAAGGGGGTTGCATTAAAAACAATAAGGGTTTACACTAGTAGTATAGGGACCTAGCATGCCCCTCTTGTTCAAAACATCTTGTCCTCAATGCTTGAGTAGTTCTGGATTCTTCTATATAAAATTCTCATCCTCCCATGTGGAACCTTTAGTGGGTAAGTCCTTCCTCTTGATGAGATACTCTGAAGTTGATTTATTTTGCAGCTGTCGAGTTCTTGTTTCCCTGAATGCTTTAGGTTCCAATATTATTTTTCCTTCCTTGTCAACTTCCAACAATATTGTTTGAACTGGGAGCTTGTCACCTATAACCTTCTTTATGCAAGTAACATGGAAAACTAGGGGAACTTGGGAAGATGTAGGAAGCTCCAATTTGTATGCCATAGTACCAATGTTTTTCTTAACCTTGTAAGGACCATAGTAATTTGGTGATATTTATTATCCTTCTTAGCTTGCTTCAGAGACATTTGTTTTTATGGTTGTAGCCGTAAATATACCCAATCGTCTACATCAAATCTTCTTTCGTTTTGATATTGATCTGCCTATTGTTTCATTTGATTCTGCACGAAAGTGGGGTTATCCTTTAAAAGTTGGAGAACTTCTTATTGATGCTCGATGTGATATTTCACTGCTTGAACATTTTTCTTCTTGATATGTCCTTCTATCTTGAGAGTTTGAGGAGTGGTAATTCCTACCAATGCATTACAAGATATGGTTAGATTCATTTCTTCTTTCTTTGGGGTTGGCTTCTAGTGAGTATCCTTTTCCTTTGACATTTCTTGATCATTTTCTTCCTAACATTTCACTGCTTGAAACTTCTTCTTCTTGATATGTCCTTATATCTTGAAAGTTTGAGGAGTGGTAATTATGACCAATGCATTAGAAGATATGGTCAAATTCATTTCTTCTTTCTCGATGTGATCTTTCACTTCTTGAACCTTATTCTTCTTGATATGTCCTTCTATCTTGAGAGTTTGAGGAGTGGTAATTCTTGCCAATGATTTACAAGATATGGTTGGATCCATTTACTCCTTCTCTGGGGTTGGTTCCTGGTGTATATCCTCTTCTTTTGATGTTTCTTGATACTTTTCTTTCTCCTCTTCACAATGTATTTAAAATAATTTCTTCTCAGCAAACTTATGACCTTTAATGGATTTTCTATCACAATTGTAACAAAGCCCTTTCCTCATTTTTCTTCCAATTGTTGTGGCGTAAACCTTGTAGGTTGTAGAAGACTAGGAGAAAAAACACTTCCATATTTATATTTGTGAGTAGTAGGATTCCTTATTTCCAAATTCCACTTTCATTTTTTCTTGCCAACCTGAATTCCTTCTCCAATGAATCAAGTTCTCAAAGATGAACCTCATGTTGAATGTTATCATTTAAAATCCCTATGAAGACATCAACCATTTGCTTCTCTGGAATATCATTTACCCTTATATTCAAGTTTTGGAAGTCCTCAATGTGCTCTGTCATTGAACCCTTTTGTTTGAGATTTATCAATTGTCTAGAGAAGGTGTTTCTTTTTTATCCTCATAATGTGTTATCATTTCCTCTGTGGGAATTGAGCAGGTGACAAGTGGTTTACAAGAACAAAGTTCTCTATACCATACAAACTAATTTGGTTTTAAATATAAAGATGCAATATGAACCTTTTGTAATGATTGTACATCATGTAGATCAAACTATTTCTCCATCTATAGTATCCAATTTACCGGGTCCTTGCCATCAAACTTCTCCATATCGCCTTTTCTTGATTTTAGGAGCTCGATATTGAAATGAATGTAACTCTGTAATTTCGGATCTTCTAGTTCTAAAATTACGATCTACTGTAGCCCTATGTTTCCTCTTTCCAATGCCACTATTCTAATAGAAATTCGATTACCCAATGAAGAGTTATGCCAAATCTCCCATGATGACCTAATTATAGATTGGTTCCATAGAGCAAACTTGTATGATGTGCCACGTGTCATTGTTTTGACCTTAGGTTCTGAAAATGATACCTCATAAACTACAATTTGTCTTCTTTCTGTCACTACTTATGATATTTGAATTAGATGCTCCGAGAGAGAGTTATGACGATTTTTCCAAGGTCACCTGTTTGGGATGTAATTCGGGAGCCTATAGAAACCCTAAATTTCTTCGACCGTATCTCCAAAAATATAGTGAATAAACATATAAAATTTATACCCTAGCTTCAACGTGATTGCAGCTCAAATGGGTTTCAATTTAAAAATTGAAAACTTTTTAGAAAACAAAGTATAGTGAAAATGCCACGAGGACCTATTTGAGATGTAATTATTGAGCTTGCTAATACCTACTTCCTTAGGTCATATCTCTGAAAATTTAGTGATACAAGCTTTGAAATTAACACTCGAGGTTTAGAATGATTTCATATCAGTTGGGTTTCTTTTTATCTTCTGAAACATCGCATAAAAAAGTTATAGCGAAAATTCCATGAAGACATGTTTGGAGCAGTGAAACCCTAGAATCCAAAGCTTTGATACCAAATGTTATGGAACCAACTCACAAAAAGATAGAAAAGAGAGATAAACACCTCAGAATTCAGCCTCTTCGAGGGGAAACCTTCTTTACATTAAATAAATGAACAATTCTTGGATGATACAAATGACAATACTCCCTTTCTATATATATGAGTATAATTGGTCATAATATAATCAAAGCTGACATAACAATAATAATGTAAGGGCACAACAATAACAATAATGGTTTTCTATGGGGCACAATAATAATAATATGGGGATTACATGGGCACAACAATATAATAACGGGTTTGCACTAATAATAATAAGGGGTTGCACTAGTAGTATAGGGACCTAACATGGATCCTGTAAAGATTGCAGTGATAGTAAATTACAGGATGTCGGGACGTATTGGATATTACAAGAAGTTCATCAAGGCTTATGTTCATATTATTGTGCCTATGGAGAAACTATTGATGGAGGACACAACGTTCTGTTGGGATGAAGAATGTCATGATAGTTTGGATGTATTGAAAGAGAGGATGGTCACTGCCTTGATATTAGTCTTCCCTTATTAGAATATGGAATTCCATGTACATGTTGATGCTTCTTGCATTGTGTTGGGTGTAGTGATAGAAAACACTAGTGAAGGGGAGATGAACCATACTATAGGCTTTCCAATTAGGAAATTGTAAAAGGCCAAGAATAATTACTCAACGATGGAGCACGAAGGATTAGCTATGGTGCATGTGCTTCCTAAGGTCAGGCACTGTCTATTGGGCAGACATTTCAAATGTACACATATCATTCTATCTTGCCTGGTGAGAAGCCTTTGCTATGGGGTAAGATCTACTAATGGTTGTTGCTATTCTAGGATTATGACTTTGAGGTCATTGTGAAGCCAGGGAGGTTGAGTGCGAGACCTGACCATCTATCACAGATCGAAACAGGAGAGGAGGCTACTAATTTGGAGGAAGGGTTACCAGATGCCTAGCTCCTCATGGTGCACATAGCAAATAATTGTATTGCAAATACAATTTTTGTCTACGAGGATGGTACCAGAAGGGTATACAAATTAGCAAAATAAGGGTTTAGTAGTGTACGCGACAAACTTTTCAGTAATTCTAGGACATTTGTATAAGATGGGTACAGACGAGATATTGTGAAGATATGTGCCATATTTGGAGAGAAATAGCATCCTCATTGAAGCTCATGGAGGGGCAGTAGGAGGAAATTATGTAGGAAAAGTGATTGTGTAGAACATTTTTCACACAGGTCTATGGTGGCCAACGCTGCATAAGGATTCCAAAGCATATTGTAAGGCATGCGATCCATGTCAGAAAATGGGAAGACCATCGCGAAGGGATGAATTTCTATTACAACCTCAAGTACCGTTGCAACCATTTGGAAAATAGGTGATTGATTTTGTTGGTCCAATTCAACCCCCAGGGAAGAAAACTGGTACACACTATATCATCACCATGAAAAAATATCTAACCAAATGGGCGAAGGCACAACCGGTTAAGGATTGTACAGGGGCTACAGTAGCGAAGTTTTTTTTTTTTTTAATATGTATTAACTATGTTTGGTTGCCCAAAAGTGTTAATGAGTGACAGAGGTACAAACTTTCTAAATGAAATGATAAGTGCGCTAACAGAAGAATTCTAGATCTAGCATCAGAAGGGTACATCATATCACCAACAGGTGAATGGATCTGCTGAAGCCTTCAAAAATATTTTAGAGAACGCACTGATTAAGATTTGCGTTTCCCAGTGAAATGACTAGGATGTGTGCGTACTTACAGTACTATGGTCGTATAGGACTACTTACAAGAAGTTGACAAGACAAACACCATTCTGATTGGTCTATGGCATAGAAGCTATGATGCCTATGGAACATATTATGCATAGTCTGTGCATAGGAGCTCTCGCAGGTATGGCAAATTGAAAAGTCGTTGAGGAATGGCTCATGCAACTGATGAACCTTGAAGAGCATTTATTCTTTCCTAGATTAAATCATCAACTAAAGAAAGAACATGAGAAATCATGACAAGATCAACACATCAAGCTTCACATGTTCAATATAAATGATTTGGCCTTATTGTATGATAGCAAGTTCACTAAGTTTCCAGGGAAATTTCAGATATATTGGCCGGGGCCATATATTATCAAAGAAATTATATATGGAGGTGTAGTTTAGCTCACGAAACTGAATGGAGAAACATTTTTGGGAAGAGTGAATGGAATTTGATTGAAGCTATAAACAAGGGATCATGCGTAACGATTATGGCGACAAGACAATCTTAGTGCTCTAGGCAGTTGCAAGGGAGTGCAAGACAATAAAATACACTACCTGGGTCAGAGGACTACCCAGCAGGTGGGCTACGTGGAAAATGGTGAAGTTACCATATATGAATCCGCGTGCAAGAAGCTTCGCTATGGAGGGAGGTGCCTCGCAGCAAAACATAAAAGTGACTGTTGGAGTCATTGTTCATGACCTAACAGCTAGAAGATGTTTATGAGAAAAAATATTTCGGCGAAAATCACATGATAGAACATTTGTCGATGCGTTTCGAACTCACAAGTGTGATTCATCGTCAGGACAAGTTAAAGAGTCCGATCATGGCTATATCTTAAATAGTGAGATCATACTCACTAATGGCTAGGATTGACTGAAAAAACGATTATATTAGACTGGACCCGACCAACGGGTATAATTGACCCAGAAATGGCTATATTTAATTAAAATAATATTATTATGTTAAAAAGTATCTTATTT
>APFE030151522.1:0-21970 GCA_000404065.3 Pinus taeda | reverse complement strand
AATCTTATTAATGATGGTATGTGTAACTGATTAGTATAAATTTAATATCGAGGTTATTTAATGGGAATAACTATTACTAGATCTAGGGATGTTAGTAAATAGTGGGGGATCTAGTAATAGCTAATATAATATTAATTATTGTTATACTAAATCAATGGATTATTTAAATATTAATATCTGTATTAATATTTAATGTATATTCTTATTAATATTAACCAAAAATAATGATATTAGTTATTATTATATTCTAGTTATAGTATTATTCTAATTATTAATGGTCAAGGTAATTAATAGTTTTAGGAAAATTAACGATAGTAGGGATCTAATGTGTTATTATAGTATAATTATTAAATGAGGGGTAACCCATTAATATGAATTTATTTGTAATGTTGTAAACATATCATAGGTAGGATAGCTTAATCTCTTTAGATAGATAGGAAAATAGATAAATAAGGGTGACATTATTAATGGAATAAGGTTCAAGAAAGCAGGCTAAGGGAAAAAAGGGGGAGAAATTATTTAGATCTCAATATGAATAAAGGGAGGGGAGAGGAAGGGAAGACATGATAAGGAAGAGAGCACATGAATCTGGAAACTACTGATCTTCCAACCATAGTCTCTATTGAGATTTCTAGGTCTTCTTTCAATCTCAATGGCTTCCCTAAATTTTCGTTGATGGAACTACACAACCCTAGAAATAACATTGGCCTCCTCAATACATACATGATGATTGGTTCTTTCCACATGCTCTACTAATGTGGAAGATTTGGTTCTCTTATGTCCAAGGTCCACTACATGCTCATTAATCTTATGATTAATAGAGCGACCAGTCTCACCAATGTAGGGAGTTCCACAAGAAAAATGAATAATATAGACACCTTTCATATCCATAGGGTTGATAGTATCCTTCACAAAGTGGAGGGATTTACGAATGGTGTTAAGGGTTCTAAAGGTTGAGGGAATATTATGTTTCCTAAGAATTTTCGCAATCTTATCAGTGGTCCCTTGAACAAAAGGACGATGGACTCCAAGGATTCGTTCTTTGGGATCCTTTTTAACCATCAAATTTCTGGAAGCTTTAAGGAAAGATTTTTGACCAAGGTGCCTACTATAACCGTTCTCAACAAAGACATTAAGGAGATGGGATTTCTCTTTCTCAAATATCTTTTCATTTGAGATCCTTAGGGCATGAGTAATGAGGGTATTGAGAATGCCAAACTTTTGTGTTGGGAAATGATGGGAACTAGCATGAAGATATTGCTTTGTATGTGTTTTCTTTCGAAACACTTGGTGGGAGAGGGAACGACCAATATTCTTAGAAATAAGAATATCAAGGAAAGGGAGGCAACCATTGAATTCCTGTTCCTTAGTGAACTTAATGGTTGAGGATTGACTATTAAGATGATTGAAGAAGAGATCTAACTCTTCTTCGCCATAAGACCAAATGACATTAGTGTCATCTACAAATATTTTCCAAAGTTTAGGAAGGATTTGGGCTGAGGCCAGAGCTTTGGATTCAAAATCTTCCATAAAGATATTAGCAACAACAGGGGATAAGGGAGAGCCCATGGGAACACCGCAAGTCCGTTCAAAGAACTCTCTTTCAAAACTAAATAAATTGGAAGTGAGATAGATCTCAACTAATTGTGCGGTGTCGGGATCTGTTAGGTAGTTGATCACCTCCATTTCCTCCCTTATAGGGATGCAAGTGTAAAGGGAGACACCATCAAAACTAACAAGAATGTCTCCAGGGTCAAGCTTCATGCCCTTGAGCTCATCAATAAAGGAAGCAGAGTCTTTGAAAAAGGACTATATATGGCCAACTAAGGGTTTAAGTTTAAGGGCAAGAAATTGAGACAAAAGGTAGGTAGGACCACCAATAGTGTTGACATTGGGTCTTAGGGGGCACCCTCCTTGTGAATTTTTGGAAGCCCATAGATCCTTGGAGTAATGGGATTGATATCAATGAGTTTATCGCTAAGGGAATTCATAGAGTGATGGCAAGAGTCACAATCCTAGAGATATTCTTAAGGGGCTTCTTGGGAACTTTTTTATAGCTTCCACTATTTTGAAGATGATATAACATCCATTTTGGTAATCCTCTTTGTCAAGAATGACAACAGCTCCACCTTTATCAGCTTTCAGGACAACGATGTCTTTGTCTTGGTTTAAGAATTTAAGGGCATCAAATTCATCTTTGTTGAGATTGCTCCTAGGGGGCTTAGCTTTTCTAAGGACCACGACACAATCCTATATAATGGTGTCCTTTTCATTATCAAGTAATCCTCTAATCCCAAATTCCACATCGTAAATAATGTCCTCCACCGGGATATTCTTAGGGGCCAGGGAAAAATTTAAGACCTTAACCAAGAGCTTAAAAACAGAGGTGGGAAAGGAAAAACTAGACAAATTTATAACTTTGTTATTATGGGAGGGAGGGGTAATATTAACATTGTTTCTACAATTCTTATTATAATCAAATAAATCCAAGTTTTTGTTAAACTTGTTTACAAATTTTAAATTATTGCAACCACTAGTAAATGATAATTTACTATTATTATTAACCTTATTATTATAAATGCGTGATACATTGCTCATGCAAATCTTATTATTATTATTAACAAGAGATAAATTATTACTACTTGATGTATTAAATTTATTATTGCTCTTAATTAATACTGATTTATTATTACTATTATTATTACTATTAAAAATTAAACCACTATTGAGAACCTTACCTTAGCGAATGATTGATCCCTTGGTGTCAAGGTTAATTGGGCTAATGATACCAGCAACATGAATTGAAGAAGGATTGGGTTTCAGTGAGAAAGAAATCTAGACCGCCCATTGATTAGATGAACTAGTGGGCGATGAATGGTCGTGGCTGGAGCACGGAGGTTTGCGGAATGGGGGAGTCTGAACCTGATAGTGCTAGCCTCGTTGTGATGTTATTTTGACTTGATGAAGGAGCATTGTAGTGTGAAGCACTGCTACGAACAAGTTGATCGGACTGGAGTGGATCATCGAGCGATGGTACGAAAGGAGTACTTTCAATCAAGAAGAGACTAGAATGAAGTGGGTTAATGTCCAAGCAGGAAAGCACATCAGAAATCGAAAATTTCTATAGCTAATGGGTATTAGGGTTAATGTTAAAGCAAGAATGCATATCAGGAAGGATGGAATCAGAAAATGAGAAATACTAGAGCGGATTGAGATGGTTGGATGGGATGGTCTTACCGTTCAAATTTTCCATGTTCTAATGAGTTGCTGGCACTGGAGAGAAAACAACAACTCCAAAAGAGTTATTTGATAACCAAGACTAGAGGGTTGAAATCTGATCCACCGAAATTTGGCTGTGGGATATTTCATCCATAGATTCCAACGGGTCAATGGAAACAACAGATTTTTGAGCCAGTTTTTGAAATTTTGAAGTTTTTTTTGCCTCCTGATTTCTTCCCCTCGCAGGGTTTTCAATGTTGAACATGTATCTATTTGGCCCATAAGGAGGTAGAAAACAAGTTTGAAAGTTTGAAATGCAGACTTAGAAGATACTGAGAGACCAGATCCAGGGATCGTCTGACATTGTTGATTTCATATCTTAATAAAGCCAAACTAGCATTAAGGAACACTCGATGGTTCTGAGCAGTGTGGAGGTGATGATTAATTTGAGCGAAGAATCAGATAATGGAGTAGTCTCTACATCTTTTAAGAAATTCCAGATCTAACTTCAACTTCGAAACCTACAAGTGTGCTTTCTCAAATTGATGGACCTTAGTAGCAATGGGTTTTCCATGCATGGATTCAATAGTTGAATTAAGGCTTCTGTGATCCATATCAATTAATGAGAAAAAATATTTCGGCGAAAATCACATGATAAAACATTTGTCGACGCGTTTCGAACCAACAAGTGTGGTTCATCGTCAAGACAAGTTGAAGAATCCGATCATGGCTATATCTTAAATAGGGAGATCATACTTACTAACAGCTAGGATTCACTGGAAAAACGACTATATTAGACTGGACCAATGCAATGGCTATAATTGACCCATAAACGACTATATTTCTTTCAAATAATATTATTATGTTAAAAAGTATCTTATTTAATTTTTTATTTCAAAATAAATAAATAAATAAAAATAAAATAAAATAAACAAATAAAAATTCTAACCACAATAAGTCAAAAATCTAGGGAATGTGATAAAATTGTATTACTATTAATAGAATAATTTTAATTAGAACAATTTTTATTATTAATGGCTAGGGTGCCTCCTTCATATAAATTAATTAGTAAAACAGTAGTAGATTAGTGTGTAAGGATTTAATAATGATATATAATAAGGTAAATTATTATTGCAATGTTACAAAATTTAATATATTCTAATAACAATTAATGTTGTTGCATTATTAATCTTATTAAAGATGGTATGTGTAACCAATTTTTATAAATTTAATATCGATATTATTTAATGGGAATAAGTATTACCAGATCTAGGGATGTTAATAAATAGTGGGGATCTAGTAATAACTAATATAATATTAATTATTGTTATACTAAATCATTTGGATTAGTTGAATATTAATATATATACTAATATTTAATGTATATTCTTATTAATATTAACCAAAAATAATGATATTGGTTATTATTATATTCTAGCTATAGTATTATTGTAATTATTAATGGTTACGATCATTAATAGTTTTAGGAAAATTAGTGATAGTAAGGATTTAATGTATTATTATGGTATAATTATTAAATGAGGGTTAACCCATTAATATGAATTTATTGGTAAAGTTGCAAACATATCATAGGTAGGATAATTTAATCTATTTCGATAGATAGGAAAATAGATAAATAAGGGTGATATTATTAAAGGAATAAGGTTCAAGAAAGCAGGCTAAGGGAAAAAAAGCGAGAAAAATTTATTTAGATCTCAATATGAATAGAGGGATGGGAGAGGAAGGGAAGACACGATTAGGAAGAGAGGGTAGGAATCAAGAAACTACTGATATTCCAACTGTCATCTTTATTCATATTGCTAGGTCTTCTTTCAATCTCAATAGCTTCCCTAAATTTTCAGTGATGGAACTACGCAACCCTAGCAATAACATTGGCCTCCTTAATGCAGAAATGATGATTGGTTCTTTCCATATGCTCTGCTAATGTGGAAGATTTGATTCTCCCGTGTCTAAGGTCCACTACATGCCCATTAATCCTTTGATTAATAGAGTGACCCGTCTCACCAATGTAGGGGGTTCCACAGGAACAAGGAATAATATAGACAATTTTCATGTTAATATGGTTGATAGGATCCTTCATAGATTGGAGGGATTTACAAATGGTGTTAAGGGGTCTAAAGGTTGAGGTAATATTATGCTTCCTAAGAATTTTCGTAATCTTATTAGTGGTCCCTTGAACAAAAGGAAGATGGACTCCAGGGATTTGTTCTTTGGAATATTTTTTAACCATTGAATTTCTAAAGCTTTAATGAAAGCCTTTTCACCAAGTTGCCTACTATAACCATTCTCAACAAAGACATTAAGAATATGAGATTTATCTTTCTCAAAGATCTTTTCATATGAGATCCTTAGGGCACAAGTCGCGAGGGTATTGAGAATGCCCAACTTTTGAGCTGGGAAATGATGGGAACTGGCATGAAGATATTGCTCTATATGTGTTTTCTTCTAAAACACATGGTGGGAGAGGGAACCATCAATATTCTTAGAAATAAGAATATCAAGGAAAGGGAGGCAACCATGAGGATCTATGGGCTTCCAAAAATTCACAAGGAGCCCCCCCCCTAAGACCCATTGTCAACACTATTAGTGGTCCTACCTACCTTTTGGCTAAATTCCTTGCCCTTAAACCTAAACCCTTAGTTGACCATACAAAGTCCTTTGTCAAATACTCTGCTTTCTTTATTGAGGAGCTCAAGGGCATGAAGCTTAACCCTAGAGACACTCTTGCTAGTTTTGATGTTGACTCCCTGTATACTTGCATCCCTATAAGGGAGGAAATGGAGGTGATCAACCACCTAATAGATCCTGACACTGTGTAGTTAGTTGAGATCTGTCTCACTTCCACTTTCTTAAGTTTTGAAGGAGAGTTCTTTGAATAGACCTGTGGTGTTGCCACGGGCTCACCCTTGTCCCCTATTGTTGCTAATATCTTTATGGAAGATTTTGAATCCCAAGCTCTGGCCTTAGCTCGACTTCTTCCAAAAATTTGGAAAATATTTGTACATAACACTAATTTCATCTAGTCTCTTGGCCAAGAAGAGTTAGATCTCTTCTTCAATCATCTCAATAGTCAATCCTCAGCCATTAAGTTCACCAAGGAACAAGAAATCAATGGTTGCCTTCCTTTCCTTGATATTCTTATTTCTAATAATATTGACAGTTCCCTCTCCCACCAACTCTTTCGGAAGAAAACACATACAGAGCAATATCTTCATGCCAGTTCCCATCATTTCCAAGCTCAAAAGTTGGGCACTCTCAATACCCTCACTACTTGTGCTGTAAGGATCTCAGATGAAGAGATCTTTGAGAAAGAGAAATTACATCTCCTTAACGTCTTTGTTGAGAATGGTTATACTAGGCACCATGGTCAACAAGCTTTCCTTAAAACTTCTAGAAATTCGATGGTTAAAAAAGATCCCAAAGAACAAATCCCTAGAGTTCATCTTCCTTTTGTTCAAGGGACCACTGATAATATTGCAAAAATTCTTAGGAAGCATAATATTCCCCCGCCCTTTAGACCCCTTAACACCATTTGTAAATCCCTCCGCTCTGTGAAGGATCCTATCAACCCTATGGATATGAAAGGTGTCTATATTATTCCTTGTTCCTATGGAACCCCCTACATTGGTCAGATAGGTTTCTTTATTAATCAAAGGATTAATGAGCACGCAATGGACCTTAGACAGAGGAGAACCAAATCTTCTGCATCAACAGAGCATGTGGAAAGAACCAATCATCATGACTGTATTGAGGAGGCCAATGTTATTACTAGGGTTGCGGAGTTCCATCATTGAAAATTTAGGGAAGCCATTGAGATTGAAACAAGACCTAGCAAACTCAATAGAAACAATGGTTGGAAGACTAGTAGTTGCTAGATTCCTACCCTCTCTTCCTAATTGTGTCTTCCCTTCCTCTCCCCTCCCTCTATTCATATTGATATCTAAATAACTTTTTCCCCCTTTTTCCCTTAGCCCGCTTTCTTGAACCATATTCCTTTAATAATATCACGCTTATTTATCTATTTTCCTATCTATCTAAATAGATTAAATTATCCTACCTATGATATGTTTACAACTTTACCAATAACTTCATATTAATGGGTTACCTCTCATTTAATAACTATACTATAATAATACATTAAATCCTTACTATCACTAATTTTTCTAAAACTATTAATTACCCTAACCATTAATAATTAGAATAATAGTATAACTAGAGTATAATAAAAACTAATATCATTATTTTTGGTTAATATTAATAAGAATATACATTAAATATTATATAGATATTAATATTTAACAAATCCAAATGATGAGTATAAGAATAATTAATATTATATTAGTTATTATTAGATTCCCACTATTTACTAACATCCCTAGATGTAGTAATACATATTCCCATTAAATAACCTCAATACTAAATTTATACTAATCGGTTACACATACCATCATTAATAAGATTAATAATATAACAACATTAATTACTATTAGAATATCTTAAACTTTCTAATATTGGAATAATAATTTACCTTATAATATATAATTATTAAATATTTACACACTAATCTACTAGTGGTTTACTAATTAATTTATATTAAGGAGGCACCCTAGCCATTAATAATAAGAATAATTCTAATTAAAATTATTCTATTAATAATAATACAATTTTATCACATTCCCCAGATTTTTCACTCATATTGGTTAGAATTTTTATTTGTTTGCTTATTTTTATTTGTTTATTTTTTAAATAAAAAATTAAATAAGATACTTTTTAACATAATAATATTATTTTAATTAAATATAGCCGTTTCTGGGTCAATTATAGCCATTGGCCTGGTCCAGTCTAATATAGTTGTTTTTTCAGTCAACCTAGCCATTAGTAAGTATGGTCTCCCTATTTAAGATATAGCCATGATAGGATTCTTCAACTTGTCTTGAAGATGAACTACACTTGTTGGTTTGAAACGCATCGACAAATGTTCTATCAAGTGATTTTCGCCAAATTGTTTTTTCTCATAAATTGATATGGATCACAGAAACCTCAATTCAGCTAGAAGATGGTTAAGAGGAGCGAGTTAGCAGCATTTAAGGCCAAAATCTTTGAGGATTTACTGCCGAAATAACATTAATGATAAAAATTTGGGGGGAATGGTTGGATTTGAATTAAAAAACCCCTATAAATTACGTATGTCGGCCCAATAGAGAAGACTTTGCACACTTGGAGTTTTTTCTAAAATTTGTTGTCTATCGATGAGACAAGCATTTTTGGAGGAATTCTTCACCCACACAAATGTGTTTCTCGAAGTCCATGAGTTGCCTATGGAGAGGATTATTGCCACCAACCCTGCTGAGGCTTGGAGTGTGGAAGAAGCCATATCTAACACCCTAGGCCATGAAATATCCAGTGCTGAAGCTATGCCTATCATGCCCACAACGCCGAGGTTTCCTAGGCTAAAATCATTCATGATGAAGGAAAATAAACCTACAACAAAGGAGAAGCAGAAGAAGCTGGTACATATACGCGCTTTCCCCAAGAAGCATACTGCGACACTAGCCCAGAAGAAAGATAAACAACTAGCTAAAGGAAAGCAGAAGGTAGTAGACTTGGAGGTGGAAGAAGGTCAAGGAACAAAGAATATCGATGTTGAAGGAGCAAAGCCCATCACATAGCTCCTTGGGTATCCCTCTGAGAAAAGGGAAGGAAAAAATCATCAAAGACATTGACTCAAAAAAATTCACCATCTCCATGCCCCTGCTACCTGAGAAGGTGGATTTTGAAGGACCACAACTCATGTGAGTGTTGTTATTGGAGATGGAGGACTGGGACCTAGCGGATGACGCTAAGTTCCCACACTTAGTGATCAATAATTTCTTGAAGTGCATATACTATGAAGGCACGGGTGTTACGATGCCAGAAACAGAGGAATGGGTCTGTGGTTTTGAGAAATTTGGGTTGTTCAACTTGCTTTGGATGCCACTTTACCACCGCACCCCAATTAACACAACTTTCATACACTAGTTGCTCACTCTGGTGCATGATGGGTGCTTATTGCTAGGAGGGCCTATACCCATTACAAATATTCTTATTCACAGGATTACACACCTGCTACATGAAGGTCTGATCCCGACCAAGGATTTTGGTAGAAAGACGGGGGAGAAGGAGCTTGCTAGGTGGATGAAGGAGTATGACCTGGTAAAGAAGGCACATAGGTATTCCATCCTATCAATGAAATGACCCTGCCGTTCAATTGGTCACGCAAATATTGGCCTTGAAGGTAATGAGGAAGTGTCGCAAAATGAATTTCCAATGCGCATAGTGTCCCTGGCTACTCAATACTCAAAGGTTGTTCTATTCAGTTGGTCCAGGTACTTATGCCAAGAGTTCCTCATGAATTTCCACAAGGCCCAAGATGAAACGAATCTGTTTCATTATGCTTGGTTACTTTTGTCAATTTTATTAGTTATATGGGAGCTCTTGGACAACTACTAGCTTCCTTCTTTGGAAGAAGGATTTCTGGAGGCTATGCCATTCGCCTCCCTATGGACTACAAAGGACCCCACTTAAATCACAAAGACTAATATTTTTTGGTTCATGATGGAAGCAAGTATCCACATGGCAGTTAACTAGTGCCCAAGGTTTTCTCCAACCTTGTACACATAGCTGTTAGCCTACGCAACCTTCAAGGCTGAATTTCATTGGGTTTATATCCAGGCAGAAAAGGACCTTGCACACAAGTGGCATGATTTTCCATACTTGGTGACAAAGAGCAATGTGCATGAATTACTGGCGTGTTGGCTAGCCGACTGGCATGCCCCTTCAAATCTAGCTGCCAGGCCAAGCACACGTGTAGAGACTGTGGTCACAAAGAAATGGGAGGCAGCTAAGAAGGCTACACAAAAATTGGCCGCGTAAAGAAGGAAGGATGCTACAAAGAAGGTTCGGGTTGAGAAGGAACATGCTGACAAGGAGAAGAGAGAGCAGGAGTAGTGTAAGACCTAGAAAGGTGACAAGTCACCTTCACCAGCAACAGAAGCAAAAATAGGTCAAGGCAACGAAGGTGAGGAAGGGCACTGTACCCCCTTCGTGGTCATCAGTGATAAATTCAGGGGCGTCGCAATAGAAGTATTGTAGCAGTTCGAACAACAGTACATACAAACATTGGGAGGAGTCCAAAAGGATCTTTAGGAGTTACAACTCCAACCAACCAAGATCCAAGTAGATTTCGGGAAAGTGAGCAGTGCAATAGGAAGCTCAGAGTAGGGTCAAAGTATAGACATGGAGATTATTCCGTGGTCATCGATGGATGTGCGTGTCTTCCCCCTACTTATAGGTTTAGCCCGCACTGACACCGACGAACAATGTGCCCTCCTTGAGAGGGCCCCAAAGATGGGCCTAAACCTTACTGTGATGCAACTGCAGTGATTGGATGCATTATTATAGGGAGTCACGGAGGAGCTTCACATTCAATAACAATGAACACTTGACATGAAGGTTAATAATCAAAAGTTGTTCACAGAGAAGACGTAGATTCTGCATGAAAGGGAGATGCTCTAGGTGCACAATTCACAACTAGGGTTAGTAGATGCGGAGGCATGTAGAATAGTACCAGCGCTTCATATTCCTGAGGATGCACATCAAAAAGAAAATATAAATAAGTTAGCCATTGGTGTGAGCGAAGAAAAGGAAAAGGTTAATCGAGTTCAATTTGAACTCAACATGAAGATCATGAAGCTGCAATTGAAGATACATCCATCAACTTTGCCGAAGGTTTAGGAGTAGTGCAGAGCTACAATCAAGGAAGGCCTAGGTACTTTGGATGCCACATTTGCATACTGCACAACAATATTTGAGCAGTTCATGGATTTGGTGACCAATTTGCAGGAGGATCCAAACCTGTAAAAATTGAATACTGAGACCAGGGAGCTACATAAGTAGTATGATGAAGTCAGGGGAACGAAATGCTCCATTACAGTAGTGTAATGCCTAGCCAAGTTGTAGGATGGGTAGCAGATCCTTGCACAAGTAGAAGCAACACATAAGAAGGAGGCCTTGCATAAGGCCAAGCTAGAGCCTTGGTTGGAAGAAGCCTATCAAATGTCGATAACCATCTAGTATATGTTGAAGGGCTTGCAGTGAACACATCAAATGGTGAGGTTGGCTGTAGAAGGACCAACTACAAAGAAGCTAGTAGAAGAGGTCAAGAAGGCATCAACTCAAAGTGATGCAAAAGTCACTATAGTTTAGGTGGACCTAGGGATTTTCGTAGTAAGATTATAGTGCCAAAAGAGTGACTTGAGGGTGAGTCACAATATTTGTGTTGGGGGCCTGTTGGGATGGGGTCCCTTGGGTCAATTTTGGGGTTAAGATAACCCAAGTTTTGATATATTTTTTGTAAATGATATAAATTCTTTGTGATTTATGGATGCAGAGTGCATAGATGGTTAGGAGTCAAAGGGGTTTTAGCACCTTTTTTATGTAAAAGTTAAGTTTGTTTTGAGATCCACCCATGGTTCTTGGACCATGGGATTATATGAAAAAATGTATAAATAGATGTGTTTTAGAGAGTCTAAGGCAGGTCATGATAGAAGATAAAGGGGAGATGTAATGGGTTGATAGAAGAGATATCTTAGCATAGAGAAGTGGGTTAGATAGGAGAGAAAGGCTCTGGATCTGAGTGTGCAAAGGCCTAGCTAGAGTTGGTAGCTGAGTGCATGGACCCCTACAACTGAGTGCACAAGGAAGTTTTGAGTTTGTATTCTGAACTAGAAAATAATAAAGAATTTGTTTCTGGAGAAATCTTGTGTATTGTTGTTTACTTTTGGCTATGATTTATGCTGTTGATGAATAATATGTTTAAGAAATATTGATCTAATGATACGCAATTCACTTGAATAAGCCTTAATAACTGTACAAAATGCATGTTAAGTACTCTTGTGAAGACTGTGATAAATTTTGCTATGTTTTCTAAACACTTAAGTAGATCTGCACAAGTTATAATCTAGGGTTGTTTTCTAGTGCATGTAAGTAGATGAATAGACTATTAAGGGTCCACAAAGACCAATCGTAGACCTTCTTGAAGGCTATTGTGATATAGCTAAAGTACCGAGTCCTAGGGGTTTCTAGATCTATGTGAAGGAATATCTATGGAAATAAAAGACATCACACTAATCTCTAGATGTGGAAACTTGGTTGTAGCATCCCCACGTACTGCTTCAGGTGAGATTGCAGCCTATGCTACACAACTTCTTTCTGAAAGGGCCAGTAGTGTAGGGCATTTTTGGTTGGCGTAACTAACTGTGAACTTGGGTCAGGACCCCACTAAGCCAACACAAACACAAGGTGAATAGATAGCACATATAACACCCAACGAAATAGTCCACATGAGTGTCATGGGCATTATGAAAAGTTTACAAGAATGAATCTGTCGAGTGTTAGGTGGGATAGCCCATATGGGTGAGACAACATTAACAATTGATACAACACATTTCCAATAGCATATGTGCTAAAATAACTAAAATAGTTCAACTATCTTAATATAGGATAAAGAAACATGCATTGCAAGTGTCCAAAGAATGGTCTTGCAAATGAATACAATATATGTGTGAAAATGTGTTGGCCTGTTAACAGCCTTTTGAATTAATCAAAATTCCAAAGACACATCCATACACCATTACATCACTAACCCTAATAGTGGGGCATTAGAGCCACTGCTCGCTCCTCAAAGAAAATATTATATACTCTCAATGCTATGTAAGAGGAGCCAAGGTGAAAAGTCCTTTGCATATACAAATGCGGGGTATATATAGCCAAGGGTGAAATTGACCCTTGTGACTGTTCGACTTCCCTCGTGAATGTTTGAAATACATGACTCTTCAACTTTAGATGACTCTCTAACTTCACATGTGGGTCCCTTGGACTTCCACATTACATTACATTATTACAATAGTATGGCCCACATTAGTGATGTGGCTAAGATGAATCATGACATGACTCGACATGACTATGCTAGTATGTCCATGCTAATGGTGGTGTCCATGTTGAGTTGTAGTGCTGCTAAGTGATTAGAGTGCTCTTGGTGTATCATAGATTCACCTCTGCATGGCGAGGTGTGCAAAGTCTTTGATGGTCTTGGTGTTCATTTGATATTTCATGCACGTGCATGTGTCTCCTCCACTTGCTACTTGGTATGCTTTGTGTGTTCATCCGTTCACGAACAAGTCTCCTAGCATGCATTCCTTGTTCATCCTATTTGTTATCACACCATGTCCCGTCCTTGTACCTGTATCTACAATCACTCATCACAAGATGACATCATGTCCAGAAATCTCCTAGTCTACCATGATGCATTATCTTTCACTTCCGGATGTAGGTGACCGGGATAGAGGACAAGGCTCTAAAACTATGCAAAGCACATTTTGATTCGGGATGTGGGCTCTGGGCACTGTCATTGAAAATTGTGTAGATGTCACTAGGAGTGTGAGATGGGAAATTTGAATCAGTAGTGACTGTCCATAAGATCTAGCTCGACTGGAGGGAATATTTGTGTAATGTTTCTAGGGAGAGAGTGAAGGAATCAAGGGGATATTTGCAGTGAAAACTACACAAATTCTCTGGCGAGGCTAGCGGCAGGCTACAGGAGGCTGCTGGCTAAAACTACCCAGAGTTGGGAGGTTCGCTTGCTGGACATACTTGCGCAGTTTCTAGGCTGAGCGGGATACTAGGAAACTGGGAGACTTCCCATGAAAACTACACAATTTCCAGGAGGAGTAGTAGGCAGGCTAACAAGGTGATTGGTTGAGAAAACTACATAATATTTTAAGGCAGTGCAGTGACATGCAATGGGTTTCTACCTGACATGTCTGCGATGTTTCATTAGTCAGTGAAAGCGAGCATTCTTGGCAGCTTCTGTGCAAATCTTTTCAGGAGGGAGGCCTTGGGTCACTGCTCGGTCAAACTCGTTGGTTTACTAACTAGAGGCTTGATTGATCTACTTGTAGGTAGCGCAATTTGCAATGACTTACTCAGAAAATTCTGCGCTATTTTGGGTGATAGTTAGTCAGGTCGATTCCAGGATTATGTAGTGTAGACTTCCTCGGTGACAGCCTCAAGCTCTACGCAATTCTAGGCAGGATTACATGATCACTGAGGGCTAAGACTCCACAATGTAGCTCAGTGGAGGTCTAGCTATTGGAGGGTGGTCTAGTCAAAAGAGTTTCAACAAAATGACAAAGTGTGTGAACAAGTGACTTTGCACATGCATGATCTTGTGAACACACACTCAACAGACTTGACTAAAGGACAACTGAACCATCAAGCCGACATACACTCAGTGTGATTGACCAATAGGTGCGAGTGAAAAGTGCAGCACTTGTGATAGATCATTGAATGACTGTGACAAAACTTGTATGACAATCCTTACAACATCATGTGTGAGTACGATAGATGTTTAGATAGGAAGCACAACTCAAACACAACCTTCAACATCAAAATAACAAGGGCACAAGCATGACATAGAAATTAACATGCTGAAGATGAAAATTGGTCAAACAAGTGAAAAGGAAGAAAGACATGTATAATAAACACATAAAATTACTTTTCGTGTTTGTGCACATGCATGTTACTAAGGACATGATGATATGACAATGATCATAAGTCTTGCAAACTCAACTAAAAGATGTACTTTGAAAGGTTTTTTTACTTACCATACTTACTGTCAAGATGATCATACATCCAACAGAGTTTGCATGTGGTCATGATATTTTCAATTACTTGGTTCGTTGGTCCTTCTCCTCAGCTCTTTAGGAGTGATGTCAGCATGTCATCTTATATTGTAGTCACTAAGAGGTATATTTCCGCAATTTTAGTGGACAATGACTGCTACAGGATTGAGGCCCTAGGAGGCCTGTCTATGTAGTTTCTACATATAAGACAAACAAGGAAGCTTGGACAACACTGCACACATTTGAGGCACGAGACGCTATTGCAATATGGGGGTCTTGGGAAGATACCTTTGTGTAATTTCTTAGCACAGTGCAACTGGACTGCTCTACGCATTTCTAGAGAGCAGTGTTGGCTACCTGATTTCTCTGCATATTTTTAGAGAGCAGTGGTGGCTAGGATCTCTGTGGGCTATAGAGTTTCAGCAGGCAAGGAAGGTTGGCATATCTACGGGTTGCGGGGTTTTAGAAAGCAAGGGAGGAATATTGATGGTTGTATAAGCAAAGTGCATAGTTCAGGGAAGATAGTTGAGTCTAGGTTACTTGGGAAAATGGATAAGTGTGAGACCAATGAAACATATGTACACAATGATAGGACTCAACTATGATCACACACGTACACTTAGTGTCACAATGTAGACCATCAATAATGCATAAGACATACCATGCTTGATGAAACAACCTTCATGAAAAGAGTGCGTGAAGTGGGTGTGAAACAAGTCTATGTGATGACAACGACTCATGCACACATGGTTTCCCTCGAAGCAAAAAAACATTCCCTTTGCATGAAAATAACAACCCCTATGCCCAAATATGACACATGATGCATAAATATGAGGACAGAGAAAAATCTTAAAATCAAAGAGGGGATCTTGAAAAAAATCATATTGTTAAATAGTGAATCCATACAGGTGAAGATAGTTTTAGATAGAGGAGGAATGAGCTGTTACAAAGTTTTTTGTACCCAACGTTTCAGACTGCCAAGTGAGTCCATCATCAGGGGATGCGACAATAGACAAGTGATCAAGGATGATCGAAAACAGGATCCAAGGTAGGCTCTAAAATTTGCATGCGAGCCAAAATTTTGGAGGGTTGTTGTAGCCACTACAAAATTAGGTTCGAAATTCCACACGCCATTGTCACAAACCATGGTAGCCATTTTCAAAACTTTATGATGACTAAACTTACTGTAAATCTAGGCTTGCACCATGATAGTTCACCTCCATATTACCCACAAGAAAATTGCCAAGTATAAGTCATGAACAAATTTTTAACTAATATTATTCAATGAATTATATGAATTCACAAGCGAAATTCGCATTTAATTATTTTCTCATCTTTGTGGGCATATTTCACCTCAGCAAAAACTATAACTAGATTTACTCCTTTCTAGCTAGTTTATGGCTTGGAGACAGTCTTACCTATTGAATGTGAAATTCCATTATTAAAAGTAGTAATCGAATGATAACCTGCTACTTCTACAGAAGAAGAACATTTTTATACTTAGCATGTTCATATGAGACTCTCTGTGATGCTACACTAGCTAGTGAGACTCATAAAAAATGAGTTAAGGAAAACTTTGACCGAAATTTAAATCTTCACATATATTTAGAAGGTGGCTTGGTTTTGGTCTATGACCAAGAACATGATAAGCTAGGAGTTGGTAAATTCAAGCCTATGTGGCATGGCCCCTACATTGTAAAGTGTGCACCTACAAAGGGTACCTATGAGCTAATTGACTATGATAGTACTCCTTTGAGTAAGCCCAAGAATGGGCTTTCCTTGAGAAAGAACTATGCCTGATTCTTGCATAAGTAGATTGTATATTGTTGTATCATATCTTTGTGTGATAATTTTTCATCTTTTTACATCCTCTTTTACTTTCCCTACTTATCTTGTGGGACACTTGATTTTCAAATGTTGATGCTCCCTCCAACATACATTGGCTACAGTGATACCACTAGCCCTAACACTCAAAATTTGTCTTTTGCAGCTTGGGCTATTTATTCACCCACTGATGAGTTAGTCAGGCTACATGGAATATGCCTTGGTTGAAAAATGAATACTATTGCATAATATGGTGCAGTTATTGAGCTATTATCTCATGCCATTTCATTTGATATTTGTATTTTAATCATTAGGCTAGATTCTCAACCCATAGTACTACATTTAAATGATGTTTATTTAGTAAGAAGTTCTACAATGTTACAAATGTTTTTGCGGGTCTGTATATTGGAGAAAGAATTAGATTACATTGAATACCAACACATCCCAAGGCATTAAAACACATTAACAAATGCATTGGCTAATTATGTGTTAATTTGACATTTTCAACATTTTTCAAAATAAAAACAATAGGCATTCACACATTGTACAAAATAAACTAAGAAAATAGAAGTATTTTTCATTAGTCAAAATGTTTGTAAAAAGTTTGCGTTTTCAAAAATTTTATACAATACATATGAGGCCACTTGGACTTTATTATCCAAACATAATGATATAACAAAAAACAAAATCTAGCCCTATTGCTAGTAGCTAAGCATGATTATCATGGTAACAAACTATAGCACAATCCACTCATCATAATAAACGACTGATCAGCCTAGGTACCCCCACAGTATGCCTCTGGTAATGCAGAGGTAAATCGTAAATCCTGACATTTAGGATATCTAGAGTTAACCTCTCTAGATTATGCTCAAGTTCAGATAAAGCTTCTGCTACCTCAGGGTCCCATGGCATGGGAGCCATTGGCTTCTCACCACATTTCTCAGGTTGACACATTGTTACTGGTATGATAGGGCCCACACATGCATGAATATTTTTAGACGACTAGTTTTGGATGGAATTTTTTTTTTTTTTTTTTGTTCGAATAAACACAAAACAACCAAAATGTGATTTTCACGTATGTCACCCCACTACATGCCTACAGGAAGTGGGATATCTATATCACTAGAGTAGTCCATGCTCGTATACGAGTAATCCCAAAACATGATAATCTTGTGTTCCAATCATCTGAAAAATAGGAGTATATCTCACAACTGGACCATCACCACCTTTGTGGCCAACCATCAATGAAACCCATTGTGACATGTGAGGATCTCGGGATCCTCCCATCTCCATAGATACCTGTGGATAAAGACTAGGAACCCTCTCCAGAGAAAATGAAATAACTATAGTGCCATATCCAAAGTTCTTTAGTTTGCCTATTTTTACTCTAGTGAGTTTCCCTTTCAGGTTGGAAACAACTCTTTCGCACTAGTTAAAAATTGTAGGCTATAAATACTCCAGACAAATATGAATTTTGGATTTAGTAACCAAATGGAGCACAAAATTTCCATAGAATCATGCAATAGTAAATGCGATGGTCCTCAATGGAATTCTCTCAATGGTTTTAATATCAATCCTTCCATTTTTGAGTTGGGACTTGGTAAACAATTGTGTGGCTAAATAAGATTATATTGTTTCACCACCTAATCTATGTCCAAACAACGAAATATTAGTCCCATTACGTAGAAGTCTAGTAAAAAATAAATGTCATCTGCATTTATGGTGAGCCTTTCATCTCTAATATGAAAACATTGTTCTTGGACATTCCAAGACCTCACCAACCACAACAACAAATCGAACTGAGCATTCATTCCTGAAATCATAAAAAAATTGTATAGACCATAAATTTGCAAAGCCTGTAATGTTGTTGGGTCATTCAAAGCCTCTACATCTTCAACTTTACTTTCTCTCTCTCTCCATTCCATTTTTTCACATCAACATCTTGAAAATAACGATGGAGATTCGTTAGAAAAGAATGTGAAATGTTTTGCAAAAAAAATTGTGCTTTTTCATTATTTTTTCAAAACCTTCAGCACCTCGCGTGACCCTCTATTAGAGATAGAGTAGATTTCCAGGGTTCCCTTCAAAAAAACTGTGTAAATCACATTTTATAGCAATGCAAAAAGAGTCATCTTGCACAATCCCGATGAGCAGGAATTGCACACACTGAGGGTGAAATTTTACTTGATGAAGACCCCTAAAAAACACTAAATCACCAGTGAAATGAAAAATAAAAGCTTCAAAATGAAGAGAATAGAATGATCTCCTATTTGGAGAAAATAGTTCCTGAAATGGTCCATTAGTTTGATCACAATCCGCTTTTGAAGTTTCAGGTGAGAGTGCACTCTCAAAACCTTGCAATGGTAAAAACAAAAATGGTAAAAAAAAATTACTTTTTGAATTTTTATAAGAAATTAAGCATATTTTAATAATATTTTTTTCCTTAGCTTCTAAAAATTCCAATTTTTAATGCTTTTTACTATTTCTTGAGCATTTATGATGTTTTATTGAATTTAAATGTGCAGTTCATAGGATTAATTACGAAAAACGTCATTTTGGGAATGCATAAAATTTTATCACTTTTTCTAGCTATTAGAAATTATGAAAAAAGTGAACCCTCGGAGTTACGTTTAAGCTCTTTTTTGATTCTCAAAACATGAAAAGGTTGTAGAGTATGCTTGTTTGCTTCGAGATCGTTAAAGAAAATGAAAAAACATCTACTTGATATAAGTTTAACCTTTTACAAATCATGTGGACTATTTGCGAGAAAGGTATACTTTCACTAATCATGGTCAAGAGAGTTCTCTCTTGCATTATTTTACCATTTTCGAGCTTGAGAGACTAAATTTATGAAAAGGGACATTTTAGAATTTACTTATGTTTTTCTCCTCACTCCCTAAAAATGAAAAACACTGAGATTTACTTTCCCTGGACTCATTAAAAATCTACGACGAAGGAAGCGCATGAGTTTTCTTTTTTTGTCTTTTTCAAACACTTTAAATATGAAAATGACATCAAGATATCCCTTTTCTAGAGTCATTAAACATAAACAATGTAGGACCCATCTATCATGATGAGACCGAACCACTCCTTCCTAGGGTTCGTTAAAAATACTCCGAAGGACTCATCTGAATGATGAGCTTACAAGACATGTATACTTTATCCTCCTCAAGCTTGGGAAAAAATAAAGAGGTACTCCTTACTAATGTTCGGGGAAAATTGGGAAGAAAATTTTGTTTCTATATTGTAAATGGTAGTATGTTGCTCTTGAACATGACACTCCATCACCTTTGTGGTTGGGTTGGGAAATCCATTTGTCTCTCAGTTGATCATACCCCATTGAAAATATTTAGTTAGTTTTGGGTCTTATTTTTTAGTCAAATGATGCCAAGTTAAAATGTCATGTCACCAATATCTTAAAGGGAAGTTCAACCTCAGTTAAAATTACCTTGCGATTCATAACCTCCAATTGTGTCATTCATCCCTTTGTTAGTCTTGAATCACTCCAAATTTTTTCTTCAAAACTTAACATGAGTTTTGTGACATAGGCCCTCCTACAACGAACCAATTTCTATTGACTTTAGCTCATTATCTAGGAAGTTGATCTAGAAACCTCCTTGGGTACCTTTGAGCTTGCATTCCTTAATGACAAGTTTCTCGCTTTCAATGACAAGTTCTCATTATTTACCTTCGATCGAATGATTCTATAAGTGTTCAACATCAAGACATTCAAATTCAATTCATACATTGTACTAGGTACTTTGAGGACCATTTACATTATTGGTAGTTTATCTCACACATGTTAATGGTTCACATCATTGACTAGTAATCAGGCAGTTTCTACCATGTTCAACTATGAGACATTCACTCACATGGTTATATTCATACTATGGATCAGTAGATATGAAGACCAAGACACTGAACCTAGTTTATCCATCCAGGCTGCATGGAGTTTCAAAATATCCATGATTGAAAAATAGATCCATATTTGATGGTTGCATCCATACTCTGTGTACTGTTGACATGGATCTTCTTGTCTTTCTGTAGTGATTCCTTGAGATATTTTTTCCTTGAGTATGGGAATTCTTACCTCAATGATGATTATATGAAGATATTGTATTATAACCTTTGATTGATTATTTCAGGTTTTACCATGGTCTCTAATCTGAACTTTGGAATGTTAAAGAGGTTCATCCTTGAAACATATTTTTTCACTTTTCACATTATGGGGAAATCTATTACAAATCATTTTATCACTATTAGGAAAATGATCCCCAATCTAGATCTTTTGGTATTCATTGAAGTGTTCCAAACCATTCCCCTACAATGTTAAAAGAAAAAAAATCCCAAAGACAATGATAATTCTTGATTACATGGTCCAAAAGACAACTTTTTAGAACTTGTGCAGTTATCTAGCCAGATTCTGCACAGATGCAAATCTTACCATTACTACCAGCGTAAATTTGTGCTCTGTCTTCCACTATGAACTATGCAAATAACTTAATGTAACTTAAAAATGAAAATTGATTTCTAGGAGATTTGTTGGAGGAATATTTCCCAACTAAAAGATTTGAGCTTGCACATTCTTGGGCCTCATCCCTATGTTCATGGATAGAACTCCCTCTCTTTGTGGAACCTTAATCCCTCCATTTTAGGGTATCATCCCTTGATGAGAGGATCTCAAACCTCCTCCTCTTGCCCTATAAATTCAACATAGACCATAGGGTTAAGGGGGAATTCTGAATGTAACTTATGTTGTTGGAATAAGGTTGGAAAGCTTGTCATCTAAGGAAAGAATTGGAGACCATTGGGAAGAGGCATACATCATCAAGACCAAGGTTGTAATGCTTCTTTTTGTTCAGTATTTAATACAAGCATTGTTCTTTCGTATTTGCATTTATTCCAGTGTGCTTTTCAAAGATCCTTGTTCCTTTTCATGGTTTATAATTAAGTATTGTTTTAATTTGGTGATTTAAGCTATATTGTGATTATTATTCATGATGTGTTTTACCTTCATCTACTTTACGCTTTGATGCCTTGTTTCTTTATGTTCATGTAGATCTTCCTTTGAAGCAACAAGGAAAGGATTTTGAAAGCATTAGAAGGACTTCCACAATCATTTCGTAGAAAAGGTAAAAGGATCTTTCATACATCACACTTCATTCTTAAATTATGAATTAAGGAAA
>APFE030151511.1:0-17999 GCA_000404065.3 Pinus taeda | reverse complement strand
AACAACCCGAGAAGTTTCACCAGGTTACGATGTCGAATCTTGCCAAGGATCTCGCTTTCGTTCACAAAACAGCGCAGGGATTCGTGGCAGGCCACTTGAAGGATTTTGATCGCAATCATTGTACTGTTGTCGCTCAGAACTCCCCTGTAGACTTTGCTTTTTGCGCCTGTGCCGATGATGGCGGCTTCACTGAAACCATTGGTAGCATCTGACAGATCTGATAAATTCAATTTTAAACCCTCTCCAAAAGATAGGATTTGGGGGTTCTCATGTGCGCATGAATGGCAAACCCTAGTTCTGCAGAAACAGTAACAGCACACCAGAAACACGCAGAGGAGTATTGCCCCTGTTAACACACTTAAAATTATTGCCACGCCACTTAACTTTCGACCATGCTCTTTAGCCTTAAGTTCTACTTTATCTCCACCTCTGCTGCTCCAGTTGTTGGAACTTGAAAGAGGAAAACCATAGAGGTTCTTATTGCCCAAATACGAAGAATTGGTGAATGTATTGAACTGTCTGCCTGCACGCAACATAGTGATATCAGAAAAAGAAGAAAAAGTGTGAAATTATTACAGAAAGTATACATGTGATTGATACATTACCTGCAGGAATGGCACCAGATAAATTATTGTAGGATACATTCAGGACTGACAGGCTGTTTATATTCGTCAACTCTCTGGGTATTTGCCTGTCTAGAAGGTTCATAGATAAGTCCAGAGATTCCAGTAGGGTTAAATTCCCAAGTGTTCGTGGGATATGGCCACTGAGTCTATTGGCTGAAAGGTTCAAATTTCTGAGACAATTCAGAAATCCTATTTCAGAAGGAATCTGCCCACTTAGCCGATTTCCTGAAAGATCCAGAAAAGCTTGTGTTGAAAAGAAATAATCATAAAAAAGCAGCGTTCCTTTGAAATTCAATATGATTTTATCGCTCCACAGAGTCTCTGGCATATGTTGCGTATTATTGTCTTTTCTCAGAGCTTGCAATGAACCAATCTTCGCCGGGATTCGTCCTGTGAATTGATTGTTTGAGAAGTCCAGAAGTTGCAGGTTGTGGAAGTCCCAAAGCCAATCAGGTAAATTTCCCTCTAATTTATTATACGCCACAGTGAAAACGTGCAAGTTCTTGTTCTGCCCCCAGCTTTCCGGTAGGGTTCCTTTCAAGTTATTAAAACAGAAATCGATTAGCACCAGGCTGCTGTGATTGCTGAAAGTTAGAGCAGGATGCACTCGAGTAAGGTTATTGGTAGCAATTGACAAGCTATGCAAGTGCATTAAACGGCCTATTTCAGCTGGTAACTCTCCCACCAACATATTTTTGTCTAGCCTCACGTATTTTAGCATTGAACAATTTGCTAGAAAGGATGGAACCACGCCAGATAATTGGTTAGAAGACATATCCAAGCATTTCATGCGGCTCAGATTTGCCAGAAATGAAGGTATATTGCTTGTTATGTTGTTCCATTGAAGTTCCAGGATCTCAAGATTCTCAAGCATCCCTAGCTCAGAAGGCAACTCCGAGGAGATACTATTATTTCCCAGATTTAAATTCTCAAGGCTTTTGAGTTGGCCAAGCTGAGGAGCTATGCTTCCACTTAGACGATTGTTGTAAGCTACAAAGGCTTGCAGGATTTCAAGCTGCCCCATTTCTGCAGGTATCCTACCAGTGAGATTATTAGAAAACAGGACCAATTGACGCAACATTCTTAACTGCCCCAGTTCAAAAGGTATGCTTCCTGACAGCCTATTTTGAGACAAGTCCAGGACTCGCAGCCCTTTCAGCTGACCCAACTCTTTGGGAATTGTCCCTGACAACTGATTTGCTGATAAATTGAGATGTAAAAGTTCTCTCAGGTGACCCAATTCAGGAGGAATGCTTCCGTTAAGCATATTATTATGAAGCCTCAGGACAACCAACTTCTCTAATGGAGTTAGAGGCTCTAATGGTATGTTGCCATACATCTGGTTCTTACTGAGATCCAGGGCTGTCAAATTCCTCAGTTTAAAGTTCTCAGAAGAAATTTGGCCAGTGAAATTATTTGCAGAGAGGTTAAGGTGGATGAGATACCTTAGTTGGCCAAGCTCTCCACCCAGAACGCCTGTAAGGTTGGCCTCTGCTAGATGAAGTTCCTCAACTCTTGAAATTGGTCCATGGCTGCATAAAATGCCTCTCCAGTTGCAGGGGTTGGTTGAATTCCAGTCAGCCAAAACACCATTTGGGTCATTGATGATCCTCTTCTTAAATGCCAACAATGCGCTAATAACATCAATATTCCCAACATCATTCATATTCATGGACGGTGGAGCTCTGTTAGAACCAGAGAAATTGTAAGAATTCTGATTTGATCCTGAAAATTGAGGTGGCTAGCATTTCCCAAATGGAAGAAGGAACAAAAATAACAAGAGGCAACTCATTCTTACACACAATAACGTAATTTCTCTCTGAAACCAAGGCAGGCAAAGGGAGCGATCAGAACTGGACACGGAATACAGAGATATTCACAAATCATGGAAATTGTGCGAATGTCTATGGCCGGGTAGAGCGTGATGCATTAGAAGACCTGAATCTCAAGGTAGGCCACTTGGGGTCAAACAATGTTTATTGAATTTTAAAAGGAACATACTCAAAATCTCCGTCTGAATATGGAGTGCTACCAAATGTGAATTTTCAAACGAACAGAGTCAAAATCTCCGTTTGAATGGTTTGTGAGGCTTCGGACATTTTCTTCCGTGAGGATCCTTGACTTATGCTCTTGCTCTCTTTTTTTCCATGAAGAAAAAACGCTTTCATTAATTGAATGAGAGCACATGGAGCCGATATACATCTAGATCAAAGGACTTCTCATTATGACGCAGCGGATAAGGTAGATTTCAACCATCTACAGCCTTGAGAAACCAACACATAAAACTCAGAAGCCCTCAAGATTTTAGGTCCCTGTGAACACTTCGAAATTAAAAATAGGGCAAAAGCAAGAAACCTGTATGATGATGATAATGATGAACTGTGTGATGGCGCTTTGTTGCCCTGATACGAGCCGCCCATAATTCAGCATCCATGGCGTCTGGAGCTTAACAATTTCTCGCCTGACACAAGACCAAAATGTATTCGGCCCCAAAAGACCATTTCCAGAGCTCATAGCCGAAAGTAAAGGGCTTTCCTTGAAAGCCACAACAAAAATGTAGCTTCTAGGAACTTCAAGACCTTCAACAAAAATTCATGTGGACAAGTCATTTGCAGGTAAATACTTGCCTAAAGGGCTTTTCTTGAAAGCCATAACAAAAATGTAGCTTCTAGGCACTTTCAAGACCTTCAACTAAATTCATGTGGACAAGTCACTTGCAGGTAAGTACTTGCCTTATTGGGGCAAGTATCGAAAGGACTGCCCCGACTGAACTCTCTGTTCAAACATAAGAAAGAGCCCGATATTACAGAATCCAATAGATAAAATCTAAATGGTAAATGGTAATTGCCAAAACAGAAAATTCCAATCGACCTTCGTCGAAACAATATAATGGCTAAAACAACTGGAACGAAAAAGCATATAAACACGTCAAGCCATATCGGCCTCGCTGCAAGGAAGGGGCGGAGGTATTCAGGCGTGGAGGTATTCAAGTGCGGAGGTATTCATGGATGTCAGGGTTGGAGGGCAGGACGACGGCGTTCCCTGTGAGGGAAGCCACAAGAGACGCTGGAAGCCTTCGCATAGCTGGCTGATGCGCCGCGCTGGACGGAACAAACGCCCCTTCTTCCATATCCGTTCATTTTCTGCTCTCCATGTTGTCTTCCACGCCCTCTGTAGTAATGTTTTTGTGCTTTTCCATTTACACTGCAATAATGTGTCCCGTTTTTGCAGTGCAATCTAATGTGCACGACCTAGCCCTCTGTTGTTCCATATACACTGTTTACACCTCCATTTTACTGTTCAGAAATTGTTCACTCACGTTTTACTGTTCAGAAATTGCTCCTGCTCAATATTCAGGTCAGTGCTTCCAACATTTTATAGTCCAGTGTTTTCTTAGTGTTCTCCTCTGGGTTTTTCAATGGCAGGTACAGCTCTCTTTCTCGGTTCAGAAATTGTTCGCCCAGGTTCCCAGGTTGTTAGAATTCTTCTATTTACATTGCTGGTTATACTATACTTAATACATGTTCCTGGATATCAATTGCAAAGGGTTTGAGAAAAGCCAGGGTTTGGTCTTGTGTCAGGGGAGAAATTGTTAAGCTCCAGACGCCATGGACGTTGAATTATGGGCGGCTCGTGTCACAGCAGCAAAGCGCCATCACGCAGTTCATCATTATCATCATCATATAGGTTTCTTACTTTTGCCTTGTTTTTAATTTCAAAGTGTTCACAGGGACCTAAAATCTTGAGGGTTTTTGAGTTTTATGTGCTACTTTCTCAAGGTTGTAGATCGTTGAAATCTACCTTATCCGCTGGGTCATCTTGTTATAATGTTCAGACCATTTTCTTTTGTTGGACTATTTTTTAGGAATTATGGCACTTATTTTGAGAAAATTAAGTACCTTCATATGAATGAACTCGTGTGGTATTTGCAGTACTTTGAAGGCGACCCGTGTGCAGTTATCACTACATATTAACTGCAGTGGCTCAAAGTTGGTCTTGTTGTGCTGTAAAGTTCATTTTTTTATCTATATACTTTTGGGGTCAATTCCGTAAATGCATCAGTATTGCCCATTAGAAGCCCCCTCTGTTTTGTCTGGGTTCAACCTATGAACCTATTAATTTGACCTGCTTTGGGCTAATTGCATTTTGGGGGTTTTCAATTTTGTAAACTGTGTTTTTGTTTGGGATCATTTGAAGTTCTAAGTAGGTTGTTTTTCTATCTATACAGATCGGGAGTTTAAATTGGATGGATTGGAGGGCGATGATGACATACGGGCGGATTTCACTTGCCCATTTTGTTTTGAGAATTTTGATATCGCATTGCTCTGTTGCTATCTTGAGGATGAACATTGTATCGACACAAAAAATGTTTTACTGCTTTTTCCCATTCTTTTATGTCATTCTTGAAGATATTTTTATTGCTTTTTCCCATATCAATTACAAAGGCTTTGAGAGAAGCCAGGGTTTGGTCTTGTGTCAGGCGAGAAATTGTTAAGCTCCAGACGCCATGGACGCTGAATTATGGGCGGCTCGTATCACAGCAGCAAAGCGCCATCACACAGTTCATCATTATCATCATCATACAGGTTTCTTACTTTTGCCATGTTTTTAATTTCGAAGTGTTCCGAGGGACCTAAAATCTTGAGGGCTTTTGAGTTTTATGTGTTGGTTTCTCAAGGCTGTAGATGGTTGAAATCTACCTTATCCGCTGGGTCATTTTGTTATAATGTTCAGACCATTTGTTGGACTAGTGTTTAGGAATTATGGCACTTATTTTGAGAAAATTAAGTACCTTCATATGAATGAACTCATGTAGTATTTGCAGTGCTTTGAAGGCGACCCCTGTGGAGTTATCACTACATATTAACTGTGGAGTTATCGCTACATATTAACTGTAGTGGCTCAAAGTTGCTCTTGCTGTGCTGTAAAGTTCATTTTTTTATCTATCTACTTTTGGGGTCAATTCTGTAAATGCATCGGTATTACCCGTTAGAAGACCCCTCTGTTTTGTTTGGGTTCAAACTACGAGCCTATTAATTTGACCTGCTTCAGGCTAATTGCCTTTTGGGGGTTTTCAATTTTGTAAACTGTGTTTTTGTTTGGGATCATTTGAAGCTCTGAGTAGGTTGTTTTCCTGTATGTACAAATCGGCAGTTTAACTTTGATGAATTGGAGGGTGATGATGACATACGGGTGGATTTCACTTGCCCATTTTGTTTTGAGTATTTTGATATCGCATTGCTCTGCTACCATCTTGAGGATGAACATTACATCGACACAAAAAAATGCGGTGTGTGGAAACTTTGTCCTTGTTTTTACATTGTTTTTTGGGTCGCTTTTCAGCTGCAGTTACTGTTTGCCAGCATTTTTCCTGCATCTTTTATATTACACATTTTAAGAGTGTATTCATCAGTTCTCGGTTGGCATATCAGTTTATTTTAATCTTGTAACTATGGCTGTAAGATTGAGGAACAGATTCAAGACCTTACAAGAGCCATTTTAGGAAAACATTCCATAGAACAGTTGCAAGCGAATACCATCTGTGCCATAGACAATGGGGCCCATATTATATAATCAGTTGCTCAGTCCATTCACATTGAACCCAAGGGTCTTTTTTTGGCAAATGACATCCACTAGCCAATTGGATAAGCGGTTCTCTGCTTGAGATTTCTGAGTACCAAAATCAAACAGTGCTTGAAACTGACCAATATAACATGGGTCAGTGGAAGTCTTCCCAATTTTAATGAAGATATATTACTTGTTTGAGAATTTTCCAGCAAGAAAATGCCTATATGTGGGGTGTGCCTTTTTGAGATAGACAAAATCTGTCATCTGTGTTAGTGGACATGGAACAATCCATGTTGACATTGTTCAAAAGTTGCTTTTTCAAGTCTCTATGTGTGAGAATTTACATTCATGTTGGTTTAGACAACTTTTAGTATTTTTTAGTATATTTAAGAGTCACTCCTAGGATGAGATGACAGTGAATAGGCAGGTATTTGCTATTGAGATGGTCTAAGCCTAGGAGATGCATTGAAGAACGTAAAAAATCTATTCTAATAAGTCGTTTTAAACTTTTTAATTCGATATGTAAACAGTAATATACATAGGAAAACCATTCCTATTGCTGGATGAAATTTCCATTTGATTGTTTGATCTTTTTAGTCTTCGTACGACACATTTGCTTTCCTGCACTATTTGCAATAAGCTATGGAATACTTATTAGTTATTTCTGTCCAAACATTATTGTTTCCTCGAGTTTTTGGATGTATAGTTTGACTTCCTATAAAGCGCAAATAAACTTATTGTTTTAAGTAAGAGGAAACTTTTGTGGGTCTTTAATTTTATGACACTGGGCTGTTAGATGAGGTCTCATGTGTAATGCTTTCCTGAATATCTTGTGTATTTCTTTGCAGCCATGTCCTGTGTGAGCAGCTAAAGTTGGGAAGGATATGGTTGGGCATATAACTCTTCAACATGGTCAATTGTTCAAAATATCCTCTACTTTGACTATGACATGACAAGATATAGTGGAATCTAAGTTTGAAATGCTTGGGCAGAGAAGAATTTATATTTACTTTCAATATTTCAGATGCTACTCCCTTGTATCAGCAGAGCTGTGTTCTAACTTCCTTGGGTTTTTTGTCTGTTAAAAATGTAGATTATGTGTGTCAGTGCTTGTTGACCTTAGTATTCTATCCATTAAAATTATAGTTCTTGAATCACATGGCTGCGAAGGGTGTCAATTTGTTCCCTTTAATTACTAGATACCTACAGCGTAGGAGGAGATTTCGCAGAGGTGGGTTGCCACCTAATTCCACACTGTCTTTTCTGAGTAGAGAGCTTCGGGAGGGGCAGCTGCATCCACTTCTGGGAGGTGTGTCCTCGCGTGGAGTGGCTGCTAACAGTGCAGTACCATATCCTCTGCTATCTTCCTTTGTTTATAATTTGTCAATTTTTGAGAGCAATGAGGATCAAATAAAACCAATTGTATCATCAGAGGAAAGCTCGATGAAAAAATCTCTTGATGTGCGAGTTATGGGCAGGTAACATTAAGAATGTTTTTTTTTAATAAATTTTTAATGCTTATCTACGATTGCTTAATGATTCTCAATGCTCATGTAGTTTTCTTTCCTATTGTTCCTTTGATTGCTGACCCATTGATATGTCTGGTTTATTTTGGGCTTATAATAACTTTATGCCAAACATTGGAAAAGGAAAATAAGCCTTTGTTGTTATGAAATAATGGACCAGATATTTAAATGTAACCTTTAGATTTGTCACAGGGGAGGAAGTGCTTAGGCATGTAACACATTTTATTATTGTTTACCTATTAAAATGCTTTCTGAAAAGTTCATATTTTAAAAACACCAACAACACTGCAAGTATAAAGTGTCGCGGTGGAGTTTATTAAATTTGCATATATTGTTCCATATTAATGCATGGTGAAACTGCAGATAATATTATAAACATACAGTGATATACATATATACTAGCCTACATCCAACTTTTGGCTGGAAGGTTGTGCGTACAAACTAAAATTCATAGCAATTGTATTAATTTTGGGTTAAAATAAAATAGAAATTGTGTTGATTAGGATTCTTAATTTTGGGTTAAAAGTATTTGGTTGTTAAAATAAAATCTGATTGTGCTGCTTCCATTTGAATATTTTACTGTGTTGAAATTAGCAGGTCACTTAACAATAACCATCTGACTCGAACTTTCCAATTTAACCATATTGGAGAGAATTTAAGTATTTTCTTTAAACATAAACCTCCACTTTCTAGGTCATTTGATCTTTAGCGAATCATGTATATTTGGAAAAAGAGAACGAATATTACAAAGAAAGTTGTGATTATTTGTTCACTGGTTGTGTAGACATCTACAAAACAACAACGTGAATGGCACAGTTTCAGATTGGCTATCAGAACTAAAAAAACCTTAAAGAGCTGTATGTTGCTCTTTGCACTTTTTGTGACAATTATTCAAAATAAAATGGATTTCCATTACCAAAATTGTATAACAATCGTGTTTAGCGTTATGGTGCAGATATATAGAGAACAACAATTCCAGTACAACTTCTCCGCAAGCCTTCGCTGAAACTCATGCAATCTGATATTTCATTTTGGTATCAGCAATTTTCGTTGTATTTTGTTTCCAACTAGTGCAATGTATTCTGCAGACAATGCTAATACCTAAACAGTTGAAGGGCCATATAATCTTAGGCTTATTGAAAATACTTTTATTTCAATGCGTTGCAGATTCTTTGGTAATCGCTACCTCTGTATGCATAAAGGGGAATGTACCGTTCAATCAAAATCTAAAAATGCCAAAGTGAAAATTGTTCTTGGAATAACGATACCCGGAGCTTTGATGATCTTTGATGATCGCTTTAACATTAATGGTGTGTATTGCCATATGTTGGAAGAAATCCAGGAGGAAATATCACATAAATGAAGGTCAAGAACTATTTGAGTTTTAGGAATATTTTGTTATGAGATATTGTAAGAATCTCTCCTATGAAACTATCTGAGACTGTTCTATCATTTCCATACAAGTTGCAGATCACTGGATGATCATGTTTCCAAATATCGGTTGAGTTGCTTTCTTTTCACCTCTAAGTTCTACTGTGCGCTCCATGGCATGGCAAGATATTTTTACTGCTTTTTCCCATTCTTTTATGTCACTCTTGAAGATATTTTAACTGCTTTTTCCCATTCTTTTATGTCACTCTTGGCCTCAGAGTTAATCGTTTCTTTGGTATGCCAATTGTTGTTGCTGTTCTTCTTCCTTGGCTTTTGGCAAGCACTGATTAGTATTAAATTATATACCCCATATACCAATTAAAACTACCTGCGGCCAAATCTTTAGCTGTATCTCCGCAGACTTAATCCGCCCGTACATTTTGACGTGATTTTATAATTAAATTGCGAGAATCAACTAACATGTATCAATGCTTGGGACGATTGAATATGTGGTGGACGTTTGAATTTGAGCTCGTGAAAGCCATTAACACCAGAAATCCACTTATAATGGCCATCTATAGAGGTTTCTTGATTTTGGGTAATTAACTTAACCTCTTGATTTTTCAATGTGTTCCTTGTAATATAGATATAAACAAAACATCTAAAGAAAAGCAATTGCACAATGATCGAGTCCAAGAAAACAAGGTTTTCCACAAACCAATTAACTCTTCTAGAAAAATTCAACAATTTCAATTTAATAATCCTATTGGCCTCTCTTTGTACCTTTTGGGACAATTGCTAGTTTTATTCGAATTTGTTTAATCGTCGTCATCATGTTTCTTTTCATTATAATGGCTCAACACCAAAATAATAGTACTCCTCCCCTAACCGATTCACTGGAAACCAAAACTCTAAAACCATAAAATAATTAAACAAAAAGTTTCTAAAACTAATTTTTTTAGTATTCACTGGAAACCAAAACTCTAAACCATAAAATAATTAAACAAAAAGTTTCTTAATTGATTAGGTTTTTTTATACTATATACTACTAATTTTAAAATCAACGCAATATAATATTGTTTCAAATAGTTTTGATAAAATTGAACCACTTTCGTTATATAAAAAAATTATAATGATTTTGATCATTAAACCAAAGTTAATTATGAGGAAATGTGAAGGGTTTTGATTTCAAAGTCATTTAAATTGATTTTTATGAAACGATTTTGCTAAGATATAATTAAATTATTATTTTTTTATAAATAAATAGTTTTGCATTTAGTTCTTCATTATTTTTTATATTATTCATAAACTTTGAGTAACGTATAACATGATATTATACATAGTATTTATGAATCAAGATGAATTAATATTTATGAATCAAGATGAACTTAAATTATGAGATGATATTATACCTGGTATTTATGAATTAAGGTGAATTAATATTTATGAATCAAGATGAATTTAAATTATGATACGATATTATATATAGTATTTATGAATTAGGATGAATTAGAATTTGTGAATCAAGATGAATTTAAATTATGAATGAGGATAAATTTTAATTAATTGTATGTGGTAGATTTAAATTTTAGAATATGTTAATGCGGAGAGTGATGTTATTTTCTTAATTTTTTTTATTAATGTTATTCAGTTTTTTTGAGAATTTTCCTCAAAATTTTAAGTGTTGCAAAATCTTTAATTTTGTATTACAAAAATATTTTAAATTTTCACAAATTTATTTCATAAGTTAAAAAAACATATAATTATTTGTTTATTTATATTAAATTGTAACATCCCGAGTAACTTCACATGAAAATGTAAGGAGCTAGAAAAAAATTACACAAATTACTTACTGGTAATCATCTAAATCACTATTCCATATCCTTATTAACCACTAGATAGAATGTTCATCAGTACATAGAGTAACTTTTAGTAGAGGAATAATAAGTTGCATAACTATTAACAACCACTATTGTTTATATTAACATAAAATGTATGATGTAACTTTGTATCAATTTCACTATTCCCTTAAAGAGATTAATTAATCACATACTTGACATTATGAATTCTACATCAACCAAGGAATCAACATCATCAAACTGACACAATAATCAATCACATCATTGAACATCAATATATGTTAGAAACCCTATAGGGTGAAAACCAACAAACGTTTAATTGTATTATTAAACGCTCGTGAGGGTGCTCACCCATCATTCAATGGTTTATAAGGGAGTTCATCCCTTAACCATTGTCATAAAATATTACAGTGAAATATCATTAAATTACAACATATATATTTAAAAGTTATTACAATCATCATGAAACTATTTACCCACTTTTTATATCCTTACCTGGTTGTTCCATCAGTGGACCATCTTGTAGCTCGTACTCCTCTACATGGACCATTAGTTCTTTATCTGTCACAATGTTAAACATAATCTATCTTTTGCACAAATCACCATCCCTTCTTGTCATTGTTGTTGTCAACAAGAGTTGTTAACATGATTAGATAAAACATTAATCAATTAATAATCATTATTTAAAAGTGATATTTTAACATCTATTCATAAGTATACATGAGATGTAAATATAATATCACAACATGTTTCTTCTATCAACATTGTGCATGTATAAGAAAATAATTACCAATCATGTCAAAATAAATACCACATTACTATGATCATTCTTGCACCAACACACATTCATTTCCAATGGAAACCATTGTAACCATCCATTCTATTTAAATGATACTAGAAACTTATCTATGTTTTCTATGCATGTAATTAGATAAAAACTTAGTCAAAGAAAGCTAGCCCCTCAACTTCTTCTTTGTGCATATAACTAAGTAATATTTCAAGTGAAATATATATTATTATTGTTACTATTATGCATGCAAATGCATGTCCCCTTCTACAATAAAGCTAACATAATATATACCATTATCATACATGCAAATGAAAGTCCCTTTTTCCAAAAATATCTTTCCCAAGATAGAGCTATTTACAACGTATATCGTACATGCACATACATGCTCTGTTCCAAAAGAAACTAATGTGTTAGTTATTATTTCTTTCATGCGGATATATGTATTTTACAAAGGAAAGCTAATGCATTCATTGCATGCAATTACTTATTTCTCTTCAATGTCTAACATAATAATTATATTATTTCCATGGATATTTCTTTTCAAGGAATCCAACATCATAGTTGTACTTTCCTTGCATGCAAAGATCATATTTATTTTCAAGAGATCAAACACAATACTTCTATTTTTCAAGCAAGCAAATAACATATTTCTTTTCAAGAAATATCAAACGTGGTATTTCTATCTTTCATGCATGCAAATAACACGTTTCTTATCAATAAATCAAATAAATAATATTTCTCTTACAATGCAATTTTCTTTTTGTATCCTTGTATGCACCCTTTTTCAAGATAATGGATAGTTTCTTTTGTTTTAAATGTAAAAATATTCAAATGCACATTCTTCTTCTGCGAAGAAAGATAATAACACTTGTCTCTTGAGCATAATCTCTATGGAAACGTCGACTCACAAGTCAACATGATACCATGTATGTAAAATGCATTTCTTTCCAAGAGACTAACACAATAATTATTCCTTATTCTACATGCATTTATATAATTTATTTATCGGAAAGTCTATCATTATTAATTGTTTTGTTATGCATGTAATACTTAACTTTTCCTCAATAAATCTAAAATAAATACATACATATTCCTTTTCAAGGAATTTAGCACCATCACTATTATTCCTGCATGCAAATACATCATATTATTCCAAAAAAACTAACATAATAGTTATGATAGCTATTCTTCTTGCATGCAAAATATAATCCTTTCTAAATGAAAACTATCATAATAGCTATAATTTCGATGTGAAGATACAACATATACTCTTCCCCACGAAGCTAGTGTACTAACTAGTGTATGTGTGCATATAGACACTTTTTTTTTTAAGGAACTATTATATCAACTTTTATCTTTTACATATATATAAGCTTGTATTCTTTTCCATGAATCTAGTGTAAAGAAATAATGAAAACATTATAATCATAAATCTAGCTTTTCACATAAATTCTTGCACTCTTTTTCGATAAATGTAACATGGATTTTTTTTTTTTTTTTGAATTTCACACATAATTCTTTTTTAACAACATAATATCATTAATAAAATAAGATAATATCATTAAAAACCCTCTATACACACACCCTATAAACTTTCCTTTTTGACAAAAATAGTGTGGTAACTTATCTTTTCAAATGGTTGATTCCTCCTCATAACATGAACTTCTTCTTTTTAAATGTAGGTGTAACAATTCAGGTTTGGTGAGACCTCGATTCAACACTAACATGCCTTTTCCTTTGGCTCATGGAAAACGTTTCCCACACCAAAGTACATAATCAATGGTCACTTTTAGATTACCACATCGGCCACATCTAACATCATTAACCATTTGTATTCTGGATAAATGCAGCATGTTCACGTAGATTAAAAAAAATCACAAAATACTGACTATGCTCTCTTAAATTTTTAGCGTATTCTTCCTCACTCCCACCATAAGTTTTAACACTTTTCTCTTTTATGAAGGCTCAATCCTCATGTAAAATGGAAACGTAATATAATATAAAAAATAAACACACATTCCCTCTGATGTTAGATTTGCAGGCTAAACCCATGAAGGAAAGCACACATTTTTTTCCACCTCTTTTTCCTTTTTATCACTATCATTACCTTGTGGTAAATTTTTTGTCATTCCATAACGAATTTTCTTGATTCATAATCAACCATTGGTAGTTCCAAACTGTGTCCAAAACCCCAACCGGTTCTTGACATGAACCAATTGGAAATATGTTAATTTACTTTAAGTTAATTAGATATGTCACGTAGGCTAGTTGGGTATGCAAAAATCATTCTCGATGTTTATCATTAATTGTCACTCGTGATATAAAAACATAAGCCACCCAGAATAGGATACTTATCCTTCAAAATGAATGATGTCATTTCCAAGAAATATTTATAGACAAAAAGAATAACATCTTATCAATAGTCAGAAGCATTTGTAACTACAAAAATATGGAAGTTCTACTTTCCATCACTTAGCCATTATTCAAATTCATAGAAACATAACAAAATCTCTATACAAACTTACCAAGTACAATCATGGTTACCTTGCAATAATTTCAATTGCAGGTTGTTTCACAATTTCCATGGCAAGCACCCTGTAATATATGATCAACAAAGTCAACATAATCACTTAGTGACAACATTTTCAATCAAATTAAATATTATTAACTATCAATTATTCATACAAAGTCAAGTAATATTTTGACCATGGTACTTAGAGAGCACCAACCCTCTAATCATCAAAATGATAAATCACTGCACCCAGTGCACACTGACAGTACTTCTAAAAGTACTCGGAGAGCACCTAACTCTCTAATCATCAAAATAATCAATAACTACACCAAGTGCATATTTTCTTAGCACCTTCTAAGACATCCACAACATTGGTAATACAATAAAGGAACCTACACTTCTAGTAATTCCATACCGAGCACTAGGCTTCTTTTTCTATGAATATATACATAAAATATTTACACAATTATATAGAAAAGTCATTTTTAACACAACACATAACTGATTAGTTAATTTGTTTTTCTATGAGAACTACAGTAGGAAAAAGAATATTCCTCCCAACTAATGGGAACTACTTTCCACAACCAGAGTGAGTTATTGTCACATCCAAACAATTTTATGATAGAGACCATTCCAGCTCTAGTTTGGAATTCCACTCCCCAACCAACTTAGTAATTCCAATGACCATAAAGGGTCCAATACAAGATTCCTCTTGGCAGTGTCTTGGTTATTCCTCTGACATCATCCTGTCTATGAGGATTTTTTGGGCCTCCTCTGACAAGCTCCAAAATCAACAGAGTTGCCTCAAAGTTTTTTCCCTATTCACCATCTTGGCCAACTCTTTCCCTTACTGAAATAATCTATCTATAGGGTGATATCAATGGGAAAATTAGTTTATTGTGCTAAATTCCTCATAAGAATATGTAAATGTGTTTAAGGATTCATGAGGTTAATTGCAAGTTTTAACATGAGTTTTTGAGTGCTTTTATATAAATTTCATGTACAAAATAACATAAAAAATGAATGAACAACAACATATAACATACATGAAAATCACCAAAATAGTATCATAATAACACATGATGAACGAGTTCACCCTGCCTAGGCTACGTCTCCTTGGTCCAGCTTCCAATGGCTTAGCCCTCTCTACTATGCTCAAAAGTGTGAATACATTAGTTTACAATTCTCAAATAGCTCTGAAACCCATTCCAATGGCTCCAGAATGCTCAAAAATGATTTTCTAGTGTCTTTCTACTCCTGATTTGGTAAAAAAATAAAGAAGTTATGAGCTTCCCTAGCTCTTTCACTATTAGCTCTACAAATTCCCCCAAATCTGGCACCGGTCCTACAAATCTGCTCCAAATTGTGCTAACTGGGCACCACATTTGCGGGATTCGAGGCAAATTTTTAGGTGTGTTAAATCGTCCAGTAAGCCCTTAACCTGAAAATTATGGTTATGTAGGGGGTTCACATGCCCGGGGCTAAGGCCAACGGCCCGCCCTTGCCAGCCGGGCCCCTATTCCACTCTGATCGCGGTCTTATTGGATGGCACATACCCAAGGGTTGGCCCCCATGTGGGCTAGATGCTTGTTGCTCCGTCACAGTTCTTGTGGGTGGCCATATGGCCAAGGGCTGGCCTCGTGGACTGACCCCTTCCTCTGAATGGCACAGACTTAAACTTTAAATATATGCTAACACCCATAGTTAATAAGAACTAAATATATGATGTGATGGCAACAGTTTGGACTTGGAGTTTGGAGGTCACGGGTTTGATCCCCACTCGCTGTTGCTCGGACCTTAACCCGACTTTTGGTGGCCCTAGCTAGGCCATGTGGCATCCTGTGGTTGGCCACCAACTAAACGATCAAAATGTGCCAACTAGGAACTTACCACTTCTCAACACACAATTCGTCAGAGGTCAAACAGTCACATGCACAGTAACCTTACCATGTAGGCATGGTCAGTGCCACGTCAGCAGTACAGACTACTGATTGGGCTACCTGCATATTTTTTTTTTTAAATTTGCATGTTTACAAAAACAAATAGAACATGTTCCTAGAAGCATACGAATTTTGTTTCGCAAAAAATGAGTTGCACTGGATTAAGGATGATGAGAACTACGTGGTCTTTAAAGTTCCACACCAATCCCACAACTTTGAAATCTGAGCAAACTTTTGAGCACCTAATCATTCCTCCCCATTGGAAGCTTTTGGTCCCCAAAATATCACTTTTAGTTGTTCAGCAGGTGAGGGTACAATTCCCTCACCTTTCCAATCTCGATCTATTTGGATTTGGAAGGATTTTTTCCTTTGAGCTCCACACAAAGGTAATCCACATTCCCTCATTTTGAAGACCTTGTTCTTCTATCAAGAATGGTGTCTTGCTAAAGTTCATCAAGGTATTCAGGAGATAAATCTTCAATGGGCGGAATTTGAATATTCTCTCCTTGATCTTCAATCGAAGGAGGTTCACACATCCTTAAATTTTGCACATTACCAACAACATAGATATATGAAGGAAAATCCAACTTAAAGGCATTGCCAACAATCTTTTCCATAATTTTTGAATGGACCATATCTAATTGGTTTCAACCTTTTACCTTCTCCTTGGAGCCTCTATTTTCTAATGTGAAGCCAAACTTCATCACTAAATTGGAACTTGTGATCTACCCGATGCTTGTCGTGCCTTGCTTTGTACTTGCCTTGACTCTTTTTCAACTAATTTTGAACTCTTTGGTGTACCAATTCGATTTGTTCAATGAACCTTCTTTCTTTTTCTATGTCACTATGACCATCAATAGCAACATCCTTTCCAAAATTGAAATCCAAAGGAGACTTAGGCAAGTATCCCAAACATGCTTCAAATGGCAATGTTTGAGTTGAAGAGTGCTTGGCCCGGTTATAAGCGTGTTGAATGTAGTGCAAATGTTCATCCCACAACTTAAGATGCTTGTTTCAATACCCACGAAGAAGATGTATCATGGTCCTGTTCACCACCTATGTTTGAGCATCTATTTGCGAATGGTCCTGTTCACCACCTATGTTTGAGCATCTGTTTGCGAATGGTCCTGTTCACCACCTATGTTTGACCATATGTTTGCGAATGAAATGTTGTACTCTTTTTCAATTTGATGTCCATGAATCCCAACAAGCTTGAGCAAAAGTTCCCAACAAAGTGAGAACCTCAATCACTAACAATGGATGTGGGCAATCCAAAATGCATCCATACATTCTGAAAGAATAACTGAGCAGTTTTTTCAGCTGTAATTTTCTAATTACATGGCATCAAAATACACATTTTGCTAAACCTATCCACAACTACATAAAAATAATCATGACCTCTTTTTGACAATGGAATACCTCCTACAAAAGCCATAGAAATGCTCTCCCATGGTCATGAAGGTACCAGAAGTGGTGTGTACAATCCTAATTTCCTATTGCTTACTGACTGCACATAATGAACATCCTTTACTAAAATGTGACACACTTTCAAGCATATGAGGCCAATAATAATACCTTTGTATATGTGTCATCGTCTTACTAACATTGAAATGACCAGCAATAAGAGAAGTATGTGCCTCTCTTATGATGTTGACTCTTTCTCCCTGTGGAATTCAAAGCTTGCCACGATGGTACAACAAGTTATCACGCAAATGATAATACAATTCCTCTACTTGGTTACCTTGACTCAAGCTTGCATAAACATCCTGAAATTCATTGTCTAATGCATACTGCTCGATATAAATTT
>APFE030151504.1:40347-108111 GCA_000404065.3 Pinus taeda | reverse complement strand
TCTGAGAAATCTGACTCTCTTTTGTTTTCCATAAATGCAATTCTCACAGAAGTCCAAATCAACATTCTTCAAACCCAACAACAAATTCCTTGAGTGAAGAATCTTCATCCCTTTTCCACTCATGTGTCCAAGCCTATGATGCCATAATGTTGCATCTGCTCCTTTGGAAGTTAAAGCATTAACAGAGTTAGAAATGCCATTGCATAAATACAATGTACCAACCTTTTCGCCTTTTGCTATTACCAGGGCTCCTTTGGTGACTTCCAAGCTTTATCTGTGAAAGTTGTCACACAACCTTCACCGCCTAACTGCCCTGTTGAAATCAGATTTTTCTTTAGATCTGGAACATGCCTTACCTCCTTTAGTAGCCATTGGTTTCCATTCTGCTGTTTTACAAGAACCTTACCCATTCCAACAATTTTACAGGGTTTATCATCACCCAAACGAAATTGTCAAAAATCTCCTTGAACATAGTCATGAAAGTATTTCTTATCAGGTGTGGCATGGAATGAGGCCCCTGAATCTACCACCCAGGAATCAGTAATATTTTCGAAAGAAAGAATCAAAGCATCTTGTAACACCTCACCTGTCACATTTGCTTCATGATTGTTTTCTTGGTGTGAATCTCCTTCTTTTCCCTTCCGAGATCTACAGTCTTTCTTTAGGTGTCCTTTCTTTCCGCATTTCCAGCAAACTATCCCCGATCTGGACTTGGATCTGCCTTTCCTTGATTTACTGCGATATCCTGAGCTCTTTCCTCTTTCCATTTTTCTTCCTCTAGACTCTGCACTCAAAGCATTTCCCGATCTCTCACCGGAGCTTTTCCGTCGCATTTCCTCGCTAAGGATAGCACTGACAACATCATCAAACTTTAAAGTACTAGATCTAGAAACGGAGTTACTAATGGCCATTACCAACCATTCCAACTTTCTGGTAATGAGCACAAGAATAACAGAGCTCTAACTTCATCATCAAAGTTTACCCCTACAGAACATAACTGACTTGTAACAGTATTAAAATCATTTAAATGATCTGCAACAGATCCACCTTCCGACATCTTCATATTAAATAACGTTTAATAAGAAATACCTTGTTTGAGGCCGAGGGTTTTTCATATAGTTTCTCCAACGCCTTAATCAAAACCTCTGTCGTTGTTTCCTTCAAAATGTTGAAGGCGACCGACGCTGCACGGCACAGCCGTATTGTTCCGAGTGCCTTTCTATCAAGAAGGTTTCATTCTTCATCGTCCATATCCTTCGGCTGCTTTGTTTTTTCGCCCAATGGTAGGTATAGATCTTTCTGATACAGATAATCTTCCATCTGCATCTTCCACATCGAGAAGTTTTGACCGTTAAATTTCTCGACCCTAAACTTACCATTTTCCACCATTGCTCCCACTCAAACTAGGAACCCTTCTTTCCTACGAGTTTCTGAGCCAAATAGACCTTCGGCTCTGATACCAGTTGTTAGTAAATTATATATTACGGAGCAATGGAACACATGAAATAATGCAGAAATATAAACACAGAAAACGCACAAAACAAGAGAGACACAGATATACGTGGTTCACTCAATTTGGGCTACATCCACCCCGAACAGCCAGTCCTTCCTTTCTATTATCCAGCAAAATGAAGAGACACAACCTTCAGCAAATCCGCTGTAATAACCTCTGTCTTCTCCCACAGTCTCACCTCTCTGTTTCTCGCTCACACACTGAATACACATCTATCTCATAGCCTCAAATACAATGCCCTCATACAAAGAGAGGGGTTTCCTTCTAGGGAAAAAAACCCTAAACTAAACATAAGTTCTACCGTCAGATCATCCGCCTAATGAACAGCCCAGATTGACTAGAAATTACTATACTTTTAAAAGGCAATTTTACAGCTGTTTTTAGCCGCCCCCCCTGGACCCCCCCTGCAACGAATATTTTACAGGCGGCGTTGCTGCCCCCATTTTGAACTCAGGTCCAATGTGGCAGTACTTTTGAATATAGAAGATAATCAGGCTCCACACCCAACAATCTCCATGGTTTGGTAGTTCTTCCAATGTTTCCCAATGGTGATAAGTCATTGGACACCCAGTACTATGTTAGAATTTGACAATTTCACCACGTATAAATCGTCAACCATAGATTAGTTTCCCATCTTTAACTCTACCTTTGTGACTATCTAATTGCATGAAATGATGAAATCATTTTCCTTCTCCACATTAAAGCCTCCAAATTCCTTTATTAGGATGCTTGCTTTAGTTATTAATGTTGAGTCAATAAAAATGTGGGTTGACTAGCCATTGATTAGTACAATGACCCGATGCCCCTATATTGAACCTTTGACTCTGGAGGTGTTATAGCTAGGGACTCCTTAAAATTTGGCTATAGTGCCACCTATTGCTTCTACCCTTGGCTTTTCCTCCTCTGAACTAGATTATCTGTCACTCTGCATTGGTCTTGTTTCTTCTTCTCCCCCAATTTTGGAGAGCACCTCAATGTAGTGCACTTTTCCCTTTCCCTTGCATCTGGGCCTTGGCTCCTTACAACTATAATAAAGTTTCTTTCTTCGTAACTCATCTCAAGTTCCAGGGTCCAACATGCTTCTTTTCCTCTCCTCTTATCGAGGAGGAGGCTTATCTATAGCTTTCTAAATAGGTGGTAGTTTGGAAGATTCTTTATTTTCAGGTACTACATCCTCCATATCTCTTGTCTTGGATATGGCTTCCTCAATTGGGCTAGGCTTAAAAGACTTAACCCAACTACACAATGGTTCAGTTAACCCTTCCATGAATAATATCACCAAATTTTCTCGAGATATCTCTATAACCATCATGGATAATCTTTAGAATTTAGAAATAAATTTGTCCAGACTGCTTGCCTGTATTAGTTGTGCCAGGTCCCTAAAATGCAAATTTGGGTCCCTCTTATCAAACATCTAGACAAATAATTTTTTAAACTCTAGATAGTAGTTGATGCTATAATTACCAAGTGTGGTTAACCCACGGTACCACCCCTCATGAGCTTCGCCTTCCAGATGTAGAGTGGCATACTATATTTCCTTTGATTCCTTCATGGGATTAAACTGAAAGTATGTGTCAAATTTTTATACCCAATCTCTAGTTGAACCTCCCAAAGTGTCATTTAAAGTAGGTAAATTTATTTTCATGGCCTTCTTTGGGATTTCATCATTCATCCATCATTTTTTATGATATATTGACTTTCCTCCGTGATTTATGGCACAATAATCTTGAAACAACATTTGGCTTTGAAATTATACACCCATGGCCTAGTACTCTCTCAGGTAATCCAATAAATTTTCACCCTGTCTCTGCTAGTTGTCTACTTAGTTTTCCAAAAACTTGGGTAGGAATGGTCTTGATGAAGCTAGCTTCACCAGAGAGGGTACAAAATTAGTGGCATTACTAGCCCCCAATTGTGGTTATCATCTCCTCCATATAAACTGTGGTTTCTATGTGATCTTTCTACCCCCAATTGAAATTATTATCATAGAGAGCGACCATGGTTTGTGTGTATTCCTTTAGAGTTAAATCCACCTCATGTTGACCATCTGTTATCATTTGGGCCATTTCCCATCCTCCGTGTACTAATTCTTGGAGTATCTCTCGTTCCCCTCTGGCTAAATCGTTGAGATATTTGTAAAGCTTCCCCATGGCTGATTTTCACAATTCCCCATATTGTTTTATTCTCATGCTTGCTCTGTGTTCTTCCTGAAGGTAATGTTTCCATGATATTCTAGAAACATCAAGTGATAAGCCTACTAGGTTAGTAGGATAACCAACTCTGATACCACTGTAATATCCCTAATTTAATTTGCAAGAATTTCCTAAGATTTTATTTCAGAAAATTGAATACAGGGTTTTACTTTCAGAAAAATTGAGTATGAGAGTTTAATCTCAATCCACACATAAAATTTATGAAGGATAGAAACACACCAAGAATTAAAATATGTGAACCTCATAAACACATACTAGAATCATATTTTTATTACTCATGAGAAATCTTAAAAATTAACCTTGAGAAGAGGCTTCTCATATGCATCGCAATATTGTAGGTCACAATTTGAAGAACTGGTGCATCCTTTTCATTGGAGACTTGGTGAATTAGGGAGACTAAGAGAATTTCATGCTCAACCCCTTATAGGATTCTTATGAAATTATATGTCTTTCTTTTTAAATGCATAAATGGATTCAACATCTTGAAAATTGCACTTGAATTATGTAGATGTCATAGTTGAAACTTGTGATTCTAACAAATCTCTATAGGATTTCAACAAAAATTGACTAGAAAATATGCTTAGAAAAGAGCCAAAATGTAGAAGATTTAGAACAAGGCCTATAAATATACTCTTGGCATAAACATGCTATCTCAGTCCACCTATCTTCATATAATGCAACATTAGTTAATCAAATAGCCACACATTTAAAAGTTTTGGTGGACATTCTTGTGTTCATTCATCAATTTTGTTTTAATTTGGTTAAATAATATTCAACAACAAACTTTTTTATATCTTGAGTTTTTTTAAACATGCTTGATATTCACATATAAGTATATTGGATGGCTAATGGTGCTAAGGGGTTGATATTCTAGTATGTGATGTTACTTCTCCATAAGAATCAAAAGGAGGGAAGTGATAATATAAATTAATGATTTTCCCCACAATAAACCTTGAGAAACAAGAAGAGTATCAATGTGGTTGCAAAATATTTCCACACACTTTCAAAATTTCCTATTACTCAACACAAATCATCCATCGTCCTCTTTACAAGTAGACACCAAGTTATCCTTTACTCATAGCATCACTCTTGTAAATAGGGTGGCTTGCTCCATTGAGTAATGCTAGTCTCCATTTCTTTGAAATTTAAATTAGGATTATTTATTTTCTTGTTTCATGCCCCTATGGCTTATATGAGAGTAAGTTTCATTGTTACTTGGAAAGGAACAACCCACAATTTCCTCATTTTCCACTATTATAAAAACCCAACAAGAAAAGTATTATAGTTTCTATGTTTTGTTTTTGTTTTTTGTTTTTTGTTTTTTGTGAAGAAAATAATTTGTATTTCTGGATTTTAGATCGTTGTGGCTAGTTTCTTCTAACTTAGTTACCGGAGAATCCACAGTAAGAACCATTTTTTTCCAACGTTTCAAATCCCAACCGGGATCCATCATCGGGACCAAATAAATGCTTGATGATGGATCCCAACCAGCTCTTCTTCTATCAAGCATTCATTTGGTCCTGATGATGGATCCCGGTTGGGATTTGAAACGTTGGCAAAAAATTTGTATTTCCTTCAAACAAAATACTGCATGTTAAGTCTTTGAATTCTAACATGACTAGTCACTAGGAAAACATAACCATACCTAGAATTTCAATCTTTTAAAAAGATCATAAGACAAGAGTCTACATAGAGAATCAAAAACCAAAATACATATGCTAAACACAATATTTCTTAGGCCCTAAAGAGACTAACAAGTACATCATTGAAACATAAAAACTAAGAACATGAAAGAGTCAAATTAAGAGGAATTATATGAATCTATGGCTACAAAAGGTATGTGCTCCTTGTTGCTACCTAGAGAGCAACCAGAATAAAGAGGAATGCCCATATGTTTCTTGATATGCATAGGCCAACAACCCAACACTATCATTTGTAGCTACATGTGATACAAAGAGAGGAGAATAATCTGTTTTCTTTCATTTCTTTGCATCATGACCCTACCAAGAAGAAACTTGAGATTATAGTAAATTTTGATCGTACATGTATTGATTATATCACCCGTATGTGTGCCCAACATTAGGAACCCAATGCATAACTTCTATAAGGACTTCCTCCTTTGAGAGGGTTCGAATTTGATTAGTTAGTTATCATTCTTCCTAAGTAAGCTCCTCTTGAATAGGTTGAGGAGTGAGCTCCTAGAACTATACAACTAAACTTTCTACCCTGACTTATGCTTGAGTGTCCCCATATTCCCCTTGTTTCTAGTAATAAGTTGCCTCATGGTGAAACCGAGCTCATTAATGTGGCATACTATCTATGTTGAGGAGGAACAAACCCAAAGAGAGTCAAATGTTCCCCTAGGTTTGAGACTGTATTAAGAGAAAAAGGTGAGCTCATGGGGTTTACAGTCCTTGTGGGGAGCCATGTCAAATAAAAGAAGACAATGGGTCTTCTATGAATAACATAGACTAGTAGCCTTGGGATGGGAAAAGATCATAAATTCCAAATACCTTACTAATTACTATAGAACTATCTGGAATTATACCAAATATTATAAGAAAACTAAGAACATGCACAAAGATATTAAATTTGAACCGAACTATTGGGTGCGAGGACTATTTTCAAGCTAAATGCCAGACCCAAATTTGTGAGTATGCTTGCATGGATTCTAACTAGACAATGCTCTTCCAAGGCATGAATAGGTTTCAATATATGCCCACAATTGTTAGATAAAGATGATAGAGGCTAAGGGAATAGATGAAACATCTATTTATTTCTATATTTTCTAGTGATACCCCAATATTGATGCTTGAATAGACAAGAACCCATAGTAGAAATATTTCAACATGCTTCAAGAGCATAAATATCACCTCCATGAGGAGGATAAATAATTTGCTTCTTCCATAAGTGAATTGTCAGAGTCTTGACCCCATACACCTCATATAAATCATGAACTAAATAGAGAGCTTCTACGATGGTGTTCAGTAAAGTTTCTACAATCTATTGCAATTATCCTCCACTTGACATACATTAAATAACCCCATTATGAGTGGCTATAGAGAACCAATCACACTAGGTGAGCAGATCCCCTCAGAGAGTGTGAACATTTGTATGTCTTTGTTGGAGTTCATTAAATAAATAGATTTGTTAATGAAGTGATGTCTATATAGTATGTGAGATAGTTTAATGGAGATCTCCCCCATGCCTTTCACATGCAAACAATCTAATCCATTATGGGGGCATGTTATCATGTGTCCCAAGCATGTGGCATACTGGGACAATGACAACTCACCCCCACACTCTCTCAATTCAAGCACCCCATCCGTGGAGTTTAAGTCCTTCTGAGCCATAGTCCAACATTATTTATTAAAGGTAATTTTTTCAAGTGAATGTTAATAGAAGGAGATCATATAGTGTATCCCTCGTTGGCTAGCTTATTCGCCAATTTATTTCTAGTTCATATGATGTGAGTAGGATTGGTGATTAGAATAGAAGAGAGGAGCAATGCGACTAGAATGAGTAAATCTTCAAGTATCCATATTCAAGAGGTTTTTTCTGTTGTGTTTCCATTCAAAAGCTTGTGAATCATGTTTATGAAATTTGGGAGTTGAGTTCTACATGTAATTTAGAGAAACCTTAGGTCTAGATGATCAGTAAGCCTTCCTCCAAGGTGTTTAGTTCTACTAAATTGTTAGTATTGAATCCTATTGTACTAGAGTAAACATAAATGGGAGAACCTAGTTGATCTCTCAAAATGCCACCATATCTAGCTATGCCTAGGTTTCCTTTGGAGGCTCCATCAAAATTTAACTTTAAATATTTTAGGGGAGAGGAGTCTAGGAGGATGGAATAGAAGGTGTTATAGCCAAAGTTAGGAGTGAGACACGACTTCATCGTATAAATGCCTATTGTTTAGAAAAAGGTATTCCTCCCTAGTCACTTGCTAGTCTTAATCACACTAGGGATGTGGTATGTTTGATTCCTTCACATTCTTCTTGATGATGATCTAAAGAGAATGATAGGGGATTCAATGTTTTTGAAAATATGATGCTTTCTCTCTTTCCATATGTGTAACATCCCTCGTAAAAAATACACATGAAAAAGATAGAAGACTAAGGTCATGGGACATGTATTCCAAGTTGAATGGTGGGAAAACATCATAGTGGGTGTTCATTTCGGTTATTATGGCTTAAGGAAATTGGAAAAGGCAATGGAAAAGGCTTTGGAAAGGAAAAATGGCATTTTTGGCACTTTATTCATGAAAATAATGGAAAATAGGAAAAAAGGGAGGTGAAAGGTCACAGGTTGCATGTGAGGACGAAAATGAAGGAAAATAATGGAAATTGAAGAAAATAGAGACCTCATTGATAAAAAGGCTTTTGAGGATCAGTTGGAAAGATTTTTCTCAAGGCTTGGTTAGTGTAACCTTTTGTTAGTTTAGTTTTGGAGCTCTCTCATTATTCTCTCTCTCTCTTACACTCTTGGGCACTTAGATTTTTCTTGGAGCATTCTAGGTTTGGAGCAAGAAAGTGAAAATCAAGCAAAGGAAGGACAAGGAAAAGAAAGGAAAGAAAATAGAAAGCAAGGAAGAGAAGGATCCAACAATTTCAGCGAGAATACTTGTAGGTAACCTATTTCATGTGTGATTTCCTAGATGATTTTGACATGCATGGATTTGCATGTTGTTATTTGGTTCTTTGCTATCGATAGCATGGTCTTCCCCAGTTATGACAGTGGTTTTCAGCCTTGCCTTCTTTTTTTCCAGATAGACATGGTGTGATGGGATTGTTTCTCGGTTTTGAGCTTTGGAATTTCTAGATGGTTTCAGAATCCAAAGTGGAGGTGGTCTCAGGAAAATTCCCAAAGGCCTAGGAATCCCTTGACCAATTTTGGTGGGAGACATGGTAAAGCCTAAGGGTGGAGTCTCTATTTAGGGCTTGGTGATCCAGTGTGGATTGTGGTAAATCCTGAGAGACAAGGAAACAAAAAATTCCTCAAGGATAGTGATGGATTCTATAGGAATTCCAAGCTCAGTTTGGTTTTGTGATCTCAGTGCCGATTTTGGTGAGATCATGGTTTGGTGAGGGTGGACGTGGTTTAACCTCTAGATTCCCTTATTTTTCTTTGGATTGGTTTATCCATGAGATCCCACATTCATGCTTGGAATATGGCACAGGGGTGACTGGATGAAAGAAAGATTTGGTTCAACGATGTCTATGGCCAGGTGGTACATGGAAGACCTAAACATGGTTGGCTCTTGCCTATGTTTAATAAAAGCTAAGATATCTTTCTTTTGTGCTTTTTAATATGTCGCCTTAATGGATATTATCTTATTGGTATTTACATGGTTTAATTCTGGTTATAAGCATGGTTATATGACTAGTCATGGTCATTTCATGTATTTACTTGTAACTGAAAGGATAATGGATGAATGACCTAATTGATGTCAAATAGTTAAGGGAAGAGGGTGGTGATCCTTCTTGTCAAGTCTGATATGAGTTATCAGTCATTATGCTTTGTCTAGTATTCATGTTCTATAGATTGCATTGATGCCAAGTGTTTGAAAGAATGTCAGTCCTAGTTGGGGATGATCAAGCCGAGTACTAGAGCCAGTTTTTGGCTTGTAAGTCTTGTTTTCATGTAAATTAGGGATTCTGAAAGCTACATGGGATTCTAGGTAGTCACCTAGATTATGGGCTTGAAAAGTGGCACAAATGTTGGAGTGGTAGTCAGAACATTGGGAAAAAAAGTACCTAGGAGCTCCCTTTCCCTTTTTGTGGGAGATTATGGAGCCTCCTAGATGCACCCTTGGCCATATCAAGGGAGCATCCAGGGGTTTGATGCACTAAAACTTTAGTTGGTCTCAAGGGTTGGTTACCTAAGTGGTTGGGATGGCTCCTGGGTTTTTTGTTGCTGATGTAGAAGGTATGTGTGGCGTGATTTTGTTGATTCCACTTCCTTAAGGTGACTCAGGAGGTCAAGTCTTGTCATAACATCCCCTCATCTCATGTTTACCTTGGGTAAGTCGGTGAAAGTCAGTAGATATGAGGGGAGGCATCATTACAGGGTGGTATCAGAGTGGGTTCTGTTCTCTTGGGGTGGCTTCTGGTTTCTGTTCTCCTTGTGTGATATGTGATACCACAAAGTGGTATCAAAGAATTGTTCAACCCTTGGACTAGATGGGAACAATGTGTTTGTCATGCATGCATGTAGGTTGTATATGTCTTTGTTATGTATGCATGGTAGTGGTCATTGTTACAGTTGTGTTTCCATGTAGGAGTTGATGGTGTTGTTGTTGGGATGCGTTTTTATGAATCCATGTCAGTTGTATATGCATTTTTTATATATGTCAGTGTCTATATGTTATTATGCATGCATTTTCATGGTGAAGGTTATCATGCATGAGGTCATTCTATGAAATTAGGTCAACATGAAGCTATTCCTATGTGTTGGATGAGATAGAGCAGGAGATGCAAATCATCAGAATGAGGTTGTGGCATTAGAATTTGAGGAAAGAGCAGATCATCATATATGTATTGTATGTTTGGCATGCAGGTATGTTAGTTAATGGATTGTTATATGCATTAGGGTTATACACATGCTTTTCATTTATTGTTGTTAATTTTTACATTCATAGTAGAAGCTAGTGAATTAGTGTGGTCATATGCACATGCGTCAAATAGTCATGAATGATAGTAACTTTTTTATTGTTATATGATAGTTAACTTCATGATTATTTTATATATTGTTGATGAGTATGTTATGTTAATGTTTTGTAGTTATATGTTAGTTAACTTGATGATTAGGGTTATTGCAACTAATATCTTGATGTTATATGTATCATGCTAAATTGGATTGGCCTATGCATATGGTTAGGGTTATGACATTCAGGTATGAGTTGACTTATTTATGATATTGTGTTGTACTAATCTAGACTCACTTTGCATATGTGATTGTTGGTTTGGTGGGGCCTGACCCAGGTTTAGCATTAGTTAGCCAAACAAATCCCTACACTACTGGCCCTTTCGGCATCAGCTCGTGAAGTGGAGACCGAAGTCTCACCCGAAGCAGTATGGGAGGATTCTGGAACCAAGTTTCAACACCCTGAGATGGTCATGATGTTGGTTTATTCTTCTTATTCCTGCTTTTGCATAGGTCGATAAGTTCTACGGCTCTATCTTTCTAGCCCTTTATTCTACCTTTCAGTACCTCCATGAAGGGGTATGATTGACCTTCACGCAGCCCTAACCTACGTTTCAGGTACTTTCATGCTGCTAGGGCAATGTGTTGTGTAGATTCCCAAACCAGCTTAAGTATCTTACTTATCTTATTAAACAATCACAGTTAGCCCCATGTAAAGAAATGTTCTTACTTGCATTCAATTAACCAACGTAATTACATACATTCACGCATCACATAAGAATTATAAATGAAATTCATACACAATATGACAAGATGCATTAACAGGAACAAAGACACATAATTTCTAGAATGTTTCTCTTTATTATTATCTTCAGATGATTAGTCCATGCACTCTTTTATGGACTTCCAACCTAGGCCTCTATGCACTCAGCTACAGAGCTTCTACCTACGCTATGACCACGAAACTTGGACTTCTCTCCTTATCGCTCAAGATTCTTACTACAACGCATGACTCTAAAAACTACTTAGAGCTTACTTAATCTTTACAATCGACTTTACTTTACAAAAATAAGGGCGGACAACCCTTTATGACTTACGACACATTCGTGCTCTGTGACCACAAAATGTAGAGGCTTTACAACTTTATTACAAAATTCATCCCAAAACATGGAAATGTAGCCCCAAAACTATCCTTGGGGAATCCTGTTCCCAATAGGCCCCCAAAACAAACATCATGACTCGTCCTTGAATCACTTTGCAGGCATAGAGATCTTAGCACAAAGACCTTTCAGCTCGATTCATATGACGACAACTTCAACAGTCCACTATGTGGCCCCCTACTTAGCGTCTTCAACCATCTACTCGGTCACTGCTCCTGAAATATAGGCCTGAAGCTTTTGTTGAGTTTCTTGCAGAGTTGCAAGCTTTCCTTCAATGGAGGTTGTCACAGTTGTAAGCCTCATCAAACCAGGGCTTCAGTCATGCCTTCATCACTGCTTCCTTGTGCAGCGCTGCATCCACTAGTTCCTTCAGTTGCTTGAAGTCATGCAGCTTCACCAATCTCTATGTGAGCGTGACAGTTCACGCTATGCCTTTGACCTCATCATAGTGCTGTTGTAGCTTGCATGCTATTGTCCCCAACCGTTGTACATTAGGGTCCTCTTGCAAACTTGTAAGGACCTCGAACAACTGCTCAAAAAGTTGTGTGCAGTCTGCTACTGCATTGTCAATCGCCATTACTACTTTTGTGACAACGATCGCTAGTTCATCCTTAACTTCTAGCAGAGTTGAAGGTTGGGCCTTCAATTGTAACTCTGTGATCTGCAGGTTCAAGTCCAACTAAAACCTCTCCATTTCTGTACGAGCGTCGAACACTCCCATGGCCAGCGTGCAGATCCACACCATGACTGGTTCTTCCTCAAAATGGCCAACTTTGGGACCATTTGGCATGCCTCTTTGACGACCTACATTATACACTTTTTCTGATTGTTCGCCTTGGTCATAACAGCAATGGCAGAGTCTCACTATAGTGTCATCTACTCATTGTTAATGTGTTTTTCACTAATCTCCTGGAGGGCGCAGTGCTCACGTGCCCTCAGCTTCGTAATCACTCCAAGGTAAAAGAGGTGGAGCGCTTCACTAGGGAGCACTGCCATATTCAACCCTACTCGCTTTAGGGTGCTGGTAGTGGGCTTGTCAGCTTCATTCTCCATGGTCAGTGCTCCATCAGACAACACTATCACGCTGGAGGCCTTTGCTTGCAACATCTCGACAGCTTCTGAAGTGCCGATAGCAACGTCGGTAGACACTATGCCAGCCTGTGATGTGCGGGTCTGTAGCTCTTGTAGACATGTCTGAATAGACCCCAATACTAGTTGATGCTTCTGCTCAAACTGTTGTAGGGCCTCCGTGGTGACATCCCGCACCATGTCACCGATGTCATGCAAATCACCCTTGATGAGGGTGATTGGGTCCAACAATGTTTTAGTAGCCTTTGATTTCTTCCTGGACCTTCCTTTCTCCTTCTCTCTTAGATTCTTGATGCGGGCGGATGTCGCCTGTGGGTCCATGCCATGTTGTTTTGTCTGCTCATCCATCTCGTCCTCTGTCTCAGGTAAAGGTGATCTCGTACCTTTATCAGAGCCCCGCTCTGTTCCTCTTGTTTCCTTTTCTACTTGCTGAGTGGCATCGTGCTCCACCTGGGCCTTGTCGGCAGCCTCCTTCTTTCTCTTTTCGAAAAGCTGCATCATATTTAGCTTGGCCTCCTCTTTCTTTCTCTGCTCGGTGGACTTACTCCCTCCCACCATCGAGTCTGCTGTGGTGCACCACTCTGATGGCCATCGATCAAGTACTGCATCAATGGAGTCATCTATTGCCAGGTAAGGCAAGTCATACCACTTCTGTGCAAGGTCCTTCCGCACCCTGATGGCCACATGGTGAAAATCTGCTTTAAACTCTGCGTAGCCCTGTAGGTTGGCAAACATTGTAGGCGACAACCGTGGTTTGCAATTGATGGCCATGTAGAAGTTCATCTCCATCAAGATCTAGAGATCTTACTGTCCTTGATGCGGTGCACATCCTTGGTCACCCACAACGAAGCGTACTTCGCTGCTTCTGGTAGGTCTAAAACGACTAAAAGGAATTGACTGTCCTCTGGCAGCTCCCATGCTACCAGCATAATTGACAACAAGAGCCCCGCATAGTGGAACATCTTGATGAGCTCCTGTGCTTCGTGGTAGTTTGCTAGGAACTCTTCGAAAAGATAGTCTGACTAGTTGAACTGGACTCCTTCGGTGCACTGGGCTGCTTGTGCGATGACATGCGCCGACACCTTATCAGCATGACACTTCCTCATAACCTTCCATGCTAGAATCTCCATAGCCACCTTTATAGCAGGGTCATATATGTTGGATATGGCACATCCATGCAACTTCTTTACCAGCTTAAACTTCTCTTTCATGGCCTCTGTGAGGGCCTCCTCACCACCTTTTCCACCGAATATCATCACTGGATTTTCTCCTGTGTAGGGCAACTGTGTGATCCTGTGGAGAAACCTGCCAGTGATGGGTATTGCCTCCTCCAACCAAAAACACCCATCATGCACCAAGCATAGCAGCAGCTTGATGACCAATACTGTAACAGGGGTGTGGTTGTAGTGTGATACCCAAAGCAGGTTGAGAAACCCTTCCTTGTCTACTCCTTTGAGCCACCTCCGTGGCTCCAGAGCAGTCATTCCGGTGGTTGTATCGATGATACAGTGCATCAGTTGCTCGGTCACTAGGTGTGGGAACTTCTCATGATCAACCAAGTCATAGTCTTCAAGTTTTAACAGAGGAACCCACCCCAAGCGTGGTCTTTCAAAAACAATTTCATTCGACAGTAGAGGGCTTTGCAAGGGGACCTTGCTCTCATAGATATCTTTTGGCACCTTGGCCTTACCCTTTTGCAGAGGGATGTACTCAGGCAACTGAGTGATAGGGTCAGCACCCTGGGCTTCAACTTCCTCCACATCTACTCCCACATCCTCATCATCCATCGGGATGTCTTTGATTTCTTCCTCCTCCAGCTCCAAATTGATGGCTTTGCCCTTCTCCTGTGCAGTAGGCTTTGGTGGGTTTCTTCTCAGTGACACGCACACCGGTATTGCAGGTTGCTTGCCCTTTTTATCCTACACGCTCTCCTTGGTTGGGGTCGACTTTGGTCTCGGCGTCCTTGGTGATTTGGGGACTTTGGCTAATACTTTGGCAACCTCTAGAGAAGCTTCTTCGGCCTCCATCTCAATTTATGACACTGACTCCTTCGCTTCGGTATCTATAGCTTATGTGGGTTTCGACATGATGTTCTGTAAGAACTCCTATGTCTCCTTTGGCAATGTCTCAAATACAGAACTAGCTATCAGAAGTTCGTAGTGCTCATGATTCATGTGCCCCTGAGAGCTCAACAACTCAATTCTCGAAATGCCAAGTGCTTTTCGCTGGACAAACACCTGTAATTTATAGGGAATTTTGAATTCAAATATGACCGTTCCCCCCAAATTCAGTTCATTAATGCCAGATTGGCGGTAGAATTTTAAGGATCTGATCCTTAAATTTCATCTTAAATGCCAGCCACCCACTCCATTTAGCCGCATTTCTATCATTAAATCATGAATAGTGACTTTAACGGTCACTTTCCGGCCGACCTGCGTGATTTATCCCTAGGTAGCGCAGCTGCCTTTGCGTTTCCATGAACCCTCTGACACTTCTTTGCTTTGCACAATCCTCCAATCGCACAACTCCCCTACCTGAGTAGTGTAGTTTATAGTCCCGCGCGTCCTTTAAGCTTCTTGGAGTGCTAAGACTGTGCTACCTTCATATAGTCACATGGTCGAACCACTAGTGTATGGCTTCAAGCGACTGCAATTCACCTTTCCTAGGAAGAGATCTCCATTCAATTTGACCAACTGAATTTCTCCTCCATCGGTAGTCTCCTTAATGACATAGGGCCCTAACCAATGCATTGTAAATTTCCCTGGAAATTTATCAAACTTACTGTCATATAACAACACTAGGTCATTTACCTTAAAGATGCGCAACTTAATGTGCCGATCATGCCATGATTTTTCGCTGCTTTTGGATCTGTTGGTGAAATCCAGCTAGAAATCTCTCTTCCTCAAGCTTAGCCAGCTGCGTAATCCTCTCTTTCAGCGCTCCGCAATCTGTCATATCCGTGAGTTCCGCTATGCGCAAACTAGGCACAATGTATTCCATGGGCATCACCACTTCAACACCATATACAAGCCTAAAGGGTGTTTGTCCAGTCAACTTCTTGCATGTCGTCCGATAGGCCCATAGCATTGCGGGTATGCATAGGTCCCAATCACTTCATTGAGCATTGGAAACCTTGGCGAGTGCGTTCTCCAGCACTTTATTGAATGCTTCCACCGTCCCGTTATCCTGCAGATGATAAGGTGTGCTCTTCTGGTGATATATCTGAAATTCCTTTGTCAGCGTGTTGATCGTCGCATTCAGAAAGTGCATACTGCGATCACTCATCAAAATATTTGGACACCCAAATTGCGTCAGTACATACTAAAAGAGGAATTTTGCAGCAGTCGTGCCTGTACAATCCTTTATAGGTTGTGCCTCTGCCCATCGAGTCAGATACTCCGTCGCAATGATAATGTACCTTTCTCCCGTCTTTCCTTGGGTTTGAATGGGTCCCACAAAATCTATCACCCATTTCTCAAAGGGTTGTAATGTCATCTATGGATTCAAAGATAGCTCATCCCTCCACAATGGCCTGCTAGTCCTTTAACACACATCATATGATTTGCAGTAACCTTTTGAATCTTGATGGAGGGTTGGCCACCACAACCCTATACGTAGAATCTTCTACGTGGTTTCTCTCCCTAGATAATGTCCTCCCATAGTTCCCCCATGAGAGTCTGCAAGGATACTACTCCTTTCAAACTCCGATACATATCGTTGCAATATCTCATCAGACCCCATTTTGTACAGATGCCCAACAATGACAGAAAAATCTGCCATGTGCACCACTAACTCCTTCTACTGGATGGTGTATCCTTCCAGGGCAGTTCCTAGCGTTAGGAAGTGTATGATATCCTGAAAATAACCATCCAACACGCATTGCAAATAGTTTCACGTTAGGCAAGCCTTCTTCCAAATTAGTGGGCTCTTCCCCCGTCTCAATGCATAACAGATGGTCTGGTCCAGTGTTCAGTCGTCCAGGCTTCATAATAACTTCAAAATCGTACTCCTGCAACAATAGCAACCATCTGTAGATTATCCCCCCCAAAACAAGCATATTGACCGGATATTTCAGCGCATAATGATTTGTATACATCTTAAAATGGCCTCCTAGCAAGTAGTGTCTAAACTTCTAGAGCACATATACCCTACGTGCTCAGTGGTGGAATAGTTCTTCTCTGCCTTGGATATCATTCTGCTTGCGAATGTTATAGGATGGTCCAAGTCTCCTCCACTAGCCTGTGTCAGTATTGCTCCCAGCGCTATACATGACGCGTCGATATGTACATGAAACTCCTTCTTCCAATCCAGGAAGACTAGGATCAGCGCGGTGATCATCTTTTCTTTCAATACATCCAAGATTTTCTTACAATCCTCATTCTAGTAGAATGTGACATCCTTTTTTAACAACTTCTCCATAGGCGCGGTGATGTGGGCATAGCCTTTGATAAAATTCCTGTAATATCCAATATGTCCTAGGGTAGCGCGCAACTATTTCACACTCCTAAGCTCTTCCAAGTTAAGTATCATCGGGATCTTCGCGGGATTTACCATCAATCCCTGTCTACAAACCACATGACCCAGTAGGGTCCCAAAAGGAACACAAAATAGGCATTTCTTCAAATTGAGCACGATTTGGTATCTTTGACAGGTATCTAGCATTAGGTGTAAACTTGCGACATGGCATTTCACCAACCCAAACATAGTCCGGTCATCAAAGTACACTTCTAGGAACTTATGAATAAATTCCTTTAACACAGTAATGACTACGCGCAAAAAAATTGCAAGCGCATTCTTCAATCCAAAAGGCATTACAATGTACTAAAAACAGCCCCACCCATTCACAAAGGTTGCCTTGCTCCTATCCTCTAGCGCGATTTTGATCTGATGGTACCTAGAGAATCCATCAGTGAAGGAATAAGCTTCCTAGCCACCTACATTGTCCAACGCTTCATTAGTGAACAGAGTCGGGAAGGGATCATGTACACAAGCATCATTCAACTTCCTGAGATCTACGCATATCCTTATTTCATCCTTCTTCTTATTTTCCTATACCACCATTGGCCTTACCCAATCAGATTCTTCTACGGGCTCAATTATGCCTGTCGTGAGCATCTTGTCTAGCTCTACGCAGACCTTATCCTTATACTTTGGATTGAGATGGTAAGGTATTTGAGTAACTGGCTTTGCATTAGGCTTCAACATGATCTTCACAACACCTAGGTACCTGATTATCCCTTTTTGATTCGTAAAATTAGTAGGGAATAAATCCTGTTATTCACGGAGCAATTCAATGACCTTATCCACCATCATGTCATCCTAGTAATCTCCAATCTTTGCGAATTTGGGCTTTGCCTCCATACCATTGTTTACCTGTTTTGTTTTCAGTGGCGCGGTTATGTCAGGATTCTCAATCTATGGTCCTTCAACCTCGCGGTGACCTTCTGTTTCAGGGATGTTAACCTTTCGCAGATCCTCGTCTTCTTCTTCATTTGTCACGTTATAGCATTCCAGCGTGTGACTCAGCTGAGTTGTCCAAATGGGCTGAATCAGGTCCAAAGGATCCTGCAGTATCCTAAAGATCATTGCTTTCACTTCTTGTAGTGCCTAGTCAATACAGTCAAACCCATCTTCAAAGCTAAATGTCATTATGAATCTTTGGCACAGAATATCCCATTCACCTGTACCATGACGAAGCTCTGTTCCTAAGTACCAGCTCATCGGGATGACATCCGGGGTGTGAAAGAACAAGTGCACCCATTCAGGTTGGGGCTTCGCTCCATAAGCTTCGGCCCATTTGGCCAAGTGTGTGCATGGATCATCCTTCTCGTCATATTTGTCTGTCATTCACACCTTTGGCTTTCCAAAGTGTGTTCTTATCATCCTTCTACATTCGCACCAATCATCAAAGTTACCCTTGTGCATACCCCACCACCTTGCGGGCGTAGCGCACAGTGCCCAATCCAAAGATTGGAACCACTACTTCTCTAGTACATCCCTCTCAAATGCATCCAAAAATATATCTACATCATTCAGGCCATCATAAGTGGGAAGATTTCTTACCTCTAACAACACACAGTGGAACGATGGGTCATCATGTTACAACTCAATGTGGTTAGTTCATGTAACTGATTCTGCCAGCGCTCTAATTCTTCATCAAAGTCCAAGGTGTAGGAATTCTCGCGATCCCATGTAATTCGTCCATCCACTGTGGGATTCACCCAATCTTGGTCTCGCACTCTTGTCTTATAGATACAGTCCAAATCATCATCATTCTCATAATCGCAGACTGATTCAGTATAGCGCGATACTTCAGCAGGATCTAGGGGTATTATTACGCGGAGCAATTTCTTCTCAAATATCATCTTTCGCTTCTTTAGGTTGATTACCCCGTTCATATCAGTAGCCCAATCAATACCGAGTGCAGGTTAGGGGTTGCTATCATCCACAATTTCGATTACTTCAATGTCAGCCAGCATGCTCGCTCCTTCAATATCTATAGTCACCCCTTGCAGCCATCCCATGGGGATGATCTTCTGTTGATTTTCCATCCTTAACTGAATCAGAGACCACTATAGCACGAGTCTTCCCATTCATTCACAAGTTTACTTCGGTAGGAAATTTGCATCTGACCCCAGGTCCAAAATAACCTAATCCATCTCATACTCTCCTATCTGCGCATTTAGCCTTATCTCTTGTCCTATCCCTGTTTTATTCTTACCAATTTTTCGTACCACGCGCGGTTCACCCAGAGTGTTTCCGACGCATCTATTTATAAGCTCCTGTAATCCCTTCACTACCTTCCTATCGTGTAGCAACTTCATGTAGGTCTGTAGGAAGGTGTAAGCATATAAGGGTCCATCTCTTGATGAGGCCTATCCTTTCTCCCTGAGGTGGAGGTCTCAGTGAAGCTCTTCTTTTCTTCCATGAATGTTTTTCTTGCGCGCTCCAAATCAAAATCAGCCTCCTTCGCCGGAGCTTTGCGAACCCATGCACTATCTTTGGGTTGATTCCCCTTATCATCTCTGGTTGCAATTCCATTTCAAAGTAATATATTCACGTTTGGATCTTCTTCGCGAGGCTCAAACCTCATCATCTGCAGGTTCTGAGTCGGATGAGGTGGTAGCACCCCTTTGTCACATATCCTTGCTATTCGCATAGGACAATCGTTTGTCTCATGATAAAAAATAGTGCAATATTTGCACGACAGACACGTTGGATTAGTGCAATCATGGGCATATTATCTTGGTCCTCCGCAATTGTAGCAGATTAGTTGTCGCTGACCTCTGTTAGGTCCTCCTCCACCTCGGCCTCGTCCATGCCCCTGAAAGCCTATTCACACCATCCCTGTGCTCTATTCAGGGGACCACATTTCTGCCTGAACCCTATAGGCAGGGTTCTATGCATCATCAATTCATAGCTTCTGCAGTTGTACTCATCATGCCCTACTAACCTACAAAAGTTGCAGAACAGTTGTTGTGGTGTTTGTACAACTTCTGCAGCAAATGACAGTTATCAGTGGCATGTTTTCCTGCTACCTGACATATAGCGCACCACAATGAAGGCCCTGCGCTTCGTCCTGCTTGAGCTTCCAACCTCAAAGGCATCGGTTGTCCTCCTGCCATGTAGTTTGTAAGACTGGGTAATGGTATTTGTCATGCCCCTGACCCTTGCATTTCAGGCACCATACCTCTTTACGCACCTTTGGTCGAATTGTTTTATCCTGCTTCAAAATTTACATCTCAAGGCAAAGATTTTTCAAATGCACATGCATCTACTGAACCCCTAGATTTGGATCTTACATCGGGGATTCATGCAATCTCATTGCAATCTCCAAGGCCTCTACATGAGTCGTTATCTTCTGTTGTGACAGTGCAACCCTTAGGTGTGGTATGAGCAAAGCCACAAACCACTTGCGATGTTGTTCGTTTGTTAAGTTCATATTGGCTTCGTGGATTTGACACTTCAAACTTTGATCTAATTCCCAAGGTATCTCTCTTGGCTTCATCGTGATTTCTTTGAACCCCACAATCAACTGTGCCTCATATTTAGGCCTACTGAATTCTTTGTTCAACGTGGTCTGGATGTCTGCCACTCTAGCATTTGGGTTATCATTAGAGTACTTAATGTACTAGGTTAGAACTCGATCCTGCAATGCGCGAACTAGTGTTGCCTTCTTCAAGTGATCATCTGTAATGCCATGAGATTCCCATACAGCTTTCACCAATAACTAGAACTGGTATGGGTCCTCATTTCCCAAGCCTTTAAACAAAGGCAGCTTTACTGAATTTGCCATGCTGAACTGCGGTGGAGGTGGAGGTGGTACAGGTGAAGTTGCAGGTGACGGTGGTGAAGTTGGAGGTGGTTTGGGTGGAGGTGGCTATCGCGGGAATTCTTGTCTTATTAATTGGATAACACTTCACGGAGAAGCCTGCGCTACTCCCTCTTCGTCACCAAACGGAGGTGAAATCAATGGACTATATTCAGGCCCCTTTCTTCCATCGTTCCTGTAATTTTTTCCAGTTCGTGTAGCTCCGAACATCAAGGTAGGTGCATAACTTGTTTTTCGTGCAATAACATCTTAATCCATGTATTCAAAGACTTCAAGTACTTACCTTGTAGTCCTTTGAAAAAGTGCTGCTCCGCCTCACTGTAGCTAAATGAGGTGTCGATTGTGAATTCAGCCACAAATCCTCCTATGATGCGATCGAGCCAATGATTGATAGCGAGGGCGATCATATCCTTAGAGGCTTCCAATCTCTGTACTAACTCTAGGCTCCAAACAATAGAATCGTCAAGTCTCCACCTTCCTTGGCTATTTGCTAGCTTCGCGATCCACTCGTATAGCTCAACTAGAAAGGAACATAAAAAGATCTCATGTATTTGTGTATATAGGTACCTTTCCAGCCAAAGTTCCTTTGTCAGTAACAGATTTTTGTTCTCCTGTGCCACGAATTCTTGGATCTTCCTATCCAACCAGTATTCGATCTCTTTCTTAGTTGGATTCCAGTGATACAATATCACACCTCTTATGCATATTCTGGTCCTGAAAATGGAACCATTTGTTGGCTTGGTGGGGCATGACCCAGGTTCAACGTTAGTTAGCCAAAAAAATCCCTACACTACTGGCCCTTTCAGCATCAGCCTGTGGAGCGCTGACTGAAGTCTCACCTAAAGCAGTATGGGGGGATGCTGGAACCAAGTTTATGCACCCTGAGATGGTCATGATGTCGGTTTATTCCTCTCAATCCTGCTTTTGTGCATGTCGATAGGTTCTAGGGCTCTATCTTTCTAACCATTTATTCCACCTTTTAATACCTCCATGAAGGTGTAAAATTGACCTTCGTGCAGCCCTAACCTGCGGTTCAAGTACTTTCGCACTATTAGGGAAGCATGCTATGCATATTCCAAAACCAGCTTAAGTATCTTACTTATCTTATTAAACAATCATAGTTAGCTCTGTGTAAATAGATGTTCTTACTTGCATTCAATTAACCAACTTAATTACATACATTCGCGCAATCACATAAGCATTATAAATGAAATCCATACACAATATGACAAGATGCATTAACAGGAACAAAGACACAGAATTTCTAGAATGCTTCTCTTTATTGATACCTTTAGATGATTACAGACTCTATCCGCCCTGCACACATAGATGCAAGGGTCGGCGCACTCAGTGGTGGACTTCTACCCTAAGTCTCTGCACACTCAGCTGCAGAGCCTCTACCTACACTACGACTTGAAACTTAGGCTTCTCTCTCTATTACTCAAGACTTCTTACCACAACTCATGAATCTAAAAAGTACTTAGAGCTTACTTAGTTAGCTCTTTTTATACAATCCCATGGTCCACGGACCATGGGTAGATCTTTACAGCTGAATGCACTTTACAAAAATAAGGGTGGACAACCCTTTATGACTTATGACACCTTCGTGCTCCGCAACCACAAGATGCAGGGACTTTACAACTTTATTACAAAATTTGACCCAAAACATGGGCGTTTAGCCCCAAAACTATCCTTGGGGGATCCTGTTTCCAATAGGCCCCCAAAACAAACATCGTGACTCGCCCTTGAATCACTTGGCAGGCACGGAGATGGTCATGATATCTGTTTATTCCTCTTATTCTTGCTTTCACATAGGTCGATAGGTTCTACGACTCTATCTTTCTAGCCCTTTATTATGCCTTTCAGTACCTCCGTGAAGGGGTACGATTGACCTAAACGCAGCCCTAACCTGCGGTTCAGGTACTTTCATGTTGCTAGGGCAATGCGTTGTGCAGATTCCCAAACCAGCTTAAGTATCTTACTTATCTTATTAAACAATCACAGTTAGCCCCATGTAAACAAATGTTCTTACTTGCATTCAATTAACCAATGTAATTACATACATTCACGCATCACATAAGCATTATAAATGAAATTTATACACAATATGACAAGATGCATTAACAGGAACAAAGGCACATAATTTCTAAAATGCTTCTCTTCATTATTATCTTCAGTTCGTTAGTCCACACACTCCTTTATGGACTTCTACCCTAGGCCTCTGCACACTTAACTACAGAGCCTCTACCTACGCTATGACCATGAAACATAGACTTCTCTCCTTATCGCTCAAGACTTCTTACTACAACTCATGACTCTAAAAACTACTTAGAGCTTACTTAGCTCTTTTTATACAATCCCATGGTTCGTGGACCATGGGTAGATCTTTACAATTGACTTTACTTTACAAAAATAAGGGCAGGCAACCCTTTATGACTTACGACACATTCGTGCTCCGTGACCACAAAATGCATAGACTTTACAACTTTATTACAAAATTCATCCCAAAACATGGGCGTTTAGCCCCAAAACTATCCTTGGGGGATCCTGTTCCCAACAGGCCCCCAAAACAAACATCGTGACTCGCCCTTGAATCACTTGGCAGGCACGGAGATCTTAGCACAAAGACCTTCTAGCTCGATTCGTATGATGACAACTTCAACAGTCCACTGTGTGGCCCCCTGCTTAGCGTCTTCAACCATCTACTTGGTCACTACTCCTGAACTGTCGGCCTGAAGCTTTTGCTGAGTTTCTTACAAAGTCACAAGCTTTCCTTCAATGGAGGTTGTGACAGTTGTAAGCCTCATCCAACCAGGGCTTCAGTCATCCCTTCATCACTTGTTCCTTGTGCAGCACTGCATCCACTTGTTCCTTCAACTGCTTAGCATGATGCAGCTTTGTCAATCTCTATGTGAGCACGATAGTTCATGCTATGCCTTTGACCTCATCATAGTGTTGTTGTAGCTTGCATGCTACTGTCTCCAATCATTGTACATTAGGGTCCTCCTGAAAGCTTGTCAGGACCTCGAACAACTGCTCAAAAAGTTGCATGCAGTCTGCTACTGCACTGTCAATCACCATTACTGCTTTTGTGACCGTGATCACCCGTTGCTCCTTTACTTCTAGTAGAGTTGAAGGTTGGGCCTTCAATTGTAACTCTGTGATTTGTAGGTTCAAGTCCAACTGACCCTCTCCATTTCTGTACGAGCGTTGCGCACTCCCATGTCTAGCTTGCGGATCCACACCATGACTGGTTCTTCCTCAGGAATGGCCAACTTTGGGACCATTTGGCATGCCTCCTCGATGACCTACATTATACGCTTTTTCTGATTGTTCGCCTTGGTCATAGCAGCAATGGTAGAGTCTCACTGTAGTATCATCTAGTCATTGTTAATGTGTTGTTCACTAATTTCCTGGAGGGCGCAATGCTCACGTGCCCTCAGCTTCGCAATCACTCCATCCTAAAAGAGGTGGAGCGCTTCACCAGGGAGCACTGCCATATGCAACCCTACTCCCTTTAGGGTGCTAATAGTAGGCATGTTAGCTTCATTCTTTGTGGTCAGTGCTGCATCAGACAACACTATCACGCTGGAGGCCTTTGCGTGCAACATCTTAGTAGCTTTTGAAGTGCCGATAGCACGGTCAGTAGACACTGTGCTAGCCTGTGACGCGCAGGTCTGCAGCTCTTGCAGACATGTCTGAATAGACCCCAATACTAGTTGTTGCTTCTGCTCAAACTGTTGTAGGGCCTCCGCAGTGACATCCTGCACCGTGTCACCGATGTCATGCAAATCACCCTTGATGAGGGTGATTGGGTCCAGCGATGTTTTAGTAGCCTTTTGATTTCTTCCTGGACCTTCCTTTCTCTTGCTCTCTTAGATGCTTGATGCGGGCGGATGTTGCCTGTGGGTCCGCACCGTGTTGTTTTGTCTGCTCGTCCATCTCGTCCTCTATCTCAGGTGAAGGTGACCTCGCACCTTTTTCAGAGCCCCGCTCTATTCCTCCCGTTTCCTTTTCTTCTTGCTAATCGGCATCGTGCTCCACCTGGGCCTTGTCGGCAGCCTCCTTCTTTCTCCTTTCAGCAAGCTGCATCATCTTTAGCTTGGCCTCCTCCTTCTTTCTCTACTCGATGGACTTGCTCCCTCGTAGCACCAAGTCTGCTGTGGTGCACCACTCTGCTGGCCATCGATCAAGTACTGCATCAATGGAGTCATCTATTCCCAGGTAAGGCAAGTCATACCATTTCTGCGCAAAGGTCATTTCGCACCCTGATGGCCACATGGTGAAAATTTGCTTTAAACTCTGCGTAGCCCTATAGGTTAGCAAACATTGTAGGGGACAACTGTGGTTTGCAATTGATGGCCATGAAGAAGTTCATCTCCATCAAGATCTAGACATCTTACTATCCTTGATGCGATGCACATCCTTGGTCACCCACAAGGAAGTGTACTTCGCTGCTTCTAGTAGGTCTAGAACAACTGAAAGGAATTGACTATCCTCTGGCAGCTCCCATGCTACTAGCATAAATGACAACAAGAGTCGCGTGTACTGGAACATCCTGATGAGCTCCTGTGCTTCATGGTAGTTTGCTAGGAACTCTCCACAAACATAGTCCGACTAGTTGAACTGGACTCCTTCGGTGCACTAGGCTGCTTGTGCGACGACATGTGCCGACACCTTATCGCCGTGACACTTCCTCATAACCTTCCATGCTAGAATATCCATAGCCACCTTTATAGTAGGGTCATATATGTTGGATATGGCATATCCACACGAATTCTTTACCAGCTTAAACTTCTCTTTCATGGCCTCCGCGAGGGCCTCCTCACCACCTTTTCCACCAAATATCATCGCTGGATTTTCTCCTGTGTAGGGCAACTGTGTGATCCTATGGAGAAATCTGTCAGTGATGGGTATTTCCTCCTCCAGCCAAAAATGGCCATCATGCACCAAGCATAGCAGCTGCTTGATGACCAATACTATAATAGGGGTGTGGTTGTAGTGTGATACCCAAAGTAGGTTGAGAAACCCTGCCTTGTCTACTCCTTTGAGCCACCTCTGTGGCTCGAAAGCAGTCATTCTGGTGGTTGTATCGATGATGCGGTGCATCAGCTACTCGGTCACTAGGTGTGGGAACTTCTCATGATCAACCAAGTCCTAGTCTTTAAGTTTTAGCAGAGGAACCCACCCCAAGCGTGGTCCTTCAAAAACAATTTCATTTGGCAATAGAGGGCTTTGCAAGGGGACCTTGCTCTCATCAATATCTTTTGGCACCTTGGCCTTGCCCTTGTGTAGAGGGACGTACTCAGGCAATTGAGTGATAGGGTCAGCACCCTGGGCTTCAACTTCCTCACATCTACTCCCACATCCTCATCATCCATCGGGATGTCTTTGATTTCTTCCTCCTCCAACTCCAAATTGATGGCTTTGCCCTTCTCCTGTGTAGTAGGCTTTGGTGGGTTTCTTCTTAGTGATGCGCACACCGGTATTGCAGGTTGCTTGCCCTTTTTATCCTTCACGATCTCCTTGGGTTGGGTCGGCTTTGGTCTTGACGTCCTTGGTGATTTGGGGACTTCGGCTAATACTTTGCAACCTCGAGAGAAACTTCTTCGGCCTCCATCTCAATTTCTGACACTGACTCCTCTGCTTCGGTATCTATAGTTTATGTGGGTTTCAACATGATGTTCTGTAAGAACTCCTATGTCTCCTTTGGCAATGTCTCAAATATGAAACTAGCTATCAGAAGTTCGTAGTGCTCATGATTCATGTGCCCCTGAGAGCTCAACAACTCAATTCTCAAAATGCTAAGTGTTTTTTGCTAGACAACCACCTGTAATTTATAGGGAATTTTGAATTCAAATCCAACTGTTCCCCCCAAATTCGGTTCATTAATGCTGGATTGGCGGCAGATTTTCAAGGATCTGATCCTTAAATTTCATCTTAAATGCCAGCCGCCCACTCCATTTAGCTGCATTTCTATCATTAAATCATGAATAGTGACTTTAACAGTCACTTTCCAGCTGACCTGCGTGATTTATCCCTAGGTAGCGCAGCTGCCTTTGCATTGCGATGAACCCTGTGACACTTCCTTGCTTTGCACAATCCTCCAATTGCATAACTCCCCTACCTGAGCATTGTAGTTTATAGTCCCGCGCCTCCTTTAAGCTTCCTGAAGTGCTAAGACTGTGCCACCTTCATATAGTCACATGGTCGAACCACTAGTGTATGGCTTCAAGGTACTGCCATTCACCTTTCCTAGGAAGAGATCTCCATTCAATTTGACCAACTGAACCGCTCCTCCATGGGTAATCTCCTTAATGACATGGGGCCCTAACCAATGCATTATAAATTTCCCTGGAAATTTATCAAACTTACTGTCATATAACAAAACCAGGTCGTTTACCTTAAAGGTGAGCAACTTAATGTGCCGATCATGCCATGATTTTTCGCGTTGCTTTTGGATCTGTTGGTGAAATCTAGCTAGAAATCTCTCTTCCTCAAGCTTAGCCAACAGCGTAATCCTCTCTTCCTGCACTCCACGATATGTCATATCCATGAGTGCCACTATGCGTAAACTAGGCACAATGTATTCCATGGGCATCACCACTTCAACACCATATACAAGCCTAAAGGGTGTTTGTCCAGTCAACTTCTTGCATGTCGTCCGATAGGCCCATAGCACTGCGGGTATACATAGGTCCCAATCACTTCATTGAGCATTGCAAACCTTGGTGAGTGCGTTCTCCAACACTTTATTGAATGCTTCCACCATCTCGTTATCCTACAGATGATAAGGTGTGCTCTTCTGGTGATAGACCTGAAATTCCTTTGTCAGCGCGTTGATCGTCTCATTCAGAAAGTGCATACCATGATCACTCATCAAAATCTTTGGACACCCAAATTGTGTCAGTACATACTCAAAGAGGAATTTTGTAGTAGTCGTGCCTCTACAATCCTTTACAGGCCATACCTCTGCCCATCGAGTCAGATACTCTGTCACGATGATAATGTACCTTGCTCCTGTCTTTCCTTCGGTTTGAATGGGTCCCACAAAATATATCGCCCATTTCTCAAAGGGTTGTAATGTCATCTGTGGATTCAAAGACATCTCATCCCTCCGCGATGGCTTGCTAGTCCTTTGACACACATCATATGATTTGCAGTAACCTTTTGAATCCTAATGGAGGGTTGGCCACCACAACCCTATGCGTAGAATCTTCTACATGGTCGCTCTCCCTAGATAATGTCCTCCCGCAGTTCCCCCATGAGAGTCTGCAAGGATACTGCTCCTTTCAAACTCCGATACATATCATCGATCTTACTTAGTTAGCTCTTTTTATACAATCCCATGGTCCACGAACCATGGGTAGATCTTTACAGCTGACTTTACTTTACAAAAATAAGGGTGGACAACCCTTTATGACTTATGACACCTTCGCGCTCCGCAACCACAAGATGCAAAGACTTTACAACTTTATTACTAAATTTGACCCAAAACATGGGCGTTTAGCCCCAAAACTATCCTTGGGGGATCCTGTTCCCAACAGGCCCCCAAAACAAACATCGTGACTCACCCTTGAATCACTTGGCAGGCACGGAGATGGTCATGGTGTCGGTTTATTCCTCTTATTCCTGCTTTTGCATAGGTCAATAGATTCTATGGCTCTATCTTTCTAGCCCTTTATTCTGCCTTTCAGTACGTCTGTGAAGGGGTACGATTGACCTTCACATAGCCCTAACCTGCGGTTCAGGTACTTTCATGTTGCTAGGGCAATGTGTTGTGCCACCACAACCCTATGTGTAGAATCTTCTACGTGGTCACTCTCCTTGGATAATGTCCTCCCGCAATTTCCCCATGAGAGTCTGCAAGGATACTGCTCCTTTCAAACTCCGATACATATCGTCACAATATCTCATCAGACCCCATTTTGTATAGATTCCCAACAATGACAGAAAAATCTGCCACGTGCACATGAACCTGCGGTTCAAGTACTTTCGCACTATTAGGGAAGCGTGCTATGCAGATTCCAAAACCAACTTAAGTATCTTACTTACCTTATTAAACAATCACAGCTAGCCCTGTGTAAACAGATGTTCTTACTTGCATCCAATTAACCAACTTAATTACATACATTCGCGCAATCACATAAGCATTATAAATGAAATTCATACACAATATGACAAGATGCATTAACAGGAACAAAGACACAGAATTTCTAGAATGCTTCTCTTTATTGATATCTTCAGATGATTCTAGAATCTATACGCCCTGCACACATAGATGCAGGGGTCAACGCACTCAGTTTCGGACTTCTATCGTAAGTCTCTGCACACTCAGCTACAGAGCCTCTACCTACACCATGACTTGAAACTTAGGCTTCTCTCTTTATTACTCAAGACTTCTTACTACAACTCATGACTCTAAAAACTACTTAGAGCTTACTTAGTTAGCTCTTTTTATACAATCCCGTGGTCCACGAACCATGGGTAGATCTTTACAGCTGACTTTACTTTACAAAAATAAGGGTGGAAAACCCTTTATGACTTAAGACACCTTCGTGCTCTGCGACCACAAGATGAAGAGACTTTACAACTTTATTACAAAATTTGACCCAAAACATGGGCGTTTAGCCCCAAAACTGTCCTTGGTGGATCCTGTTCCCAACAATGATTGTTATGCATTAATGAAAATTTTTTATGGGTTTATGATGTGAACAAGTTAGTTAGTTACTGCTATGGATATCTGACCTTATTTATGGTTGAGTTAATATGTCGTGAAGTTATATAATGCTAATCTAGATTGATTGCACAAACATGATAGCCTCCCATGAGATACATTAAGGTATGAGCTTGCTTATGTTGTCTACTTTGTGCTTGAGTGTTTTATTATGTCATCTACTTTGTGCTTGAATGTTTTATTATGTCACCTATTTGGTGTTTGAGTGTTTGGTGTCTATTATGTCATCTATTTGATTTATCTAACATGGTATGTTTATAGTTTGTTTGAATGTTTGATTAATTGCATGATAGGAGTATGTGTCTGCGTGAAGAAATGATCTTGTTTTAAGTTGGTTGTACTAACACATATGTGTTGAGATAACTGAAAGGTACTTGAGTGTAATAGGTGACAGTTGTAGCGTTATGTCTAATTACTATGAGTTTACTATGGATTGTGACATGATTGCTAGTCTTCGTAAAGGTTGATTTCAAATTGATAGATATGGTTGTCTTGCTATTTGGAACATGTGGTTGACATGCGTGAACAGTCATAGGGTAACATGCTTGGCATTAGTATGACAAGGTAAGGTAACTAGTATGTTGTTATGTTTACTTATGCACTGAAAGTCATGTGTTTATGGAAGTGTGATGCAGGGAATTGCATGGAAAAAGAGATTGCCAGGAAATCTTAAAGAAGGCTTAGGTTGAGCTTTCACTTAGAAGCATTGGAAACCCATGGGGATGGAGTCATAATGTTTTTTTCTAGTTTTGTGCTTTTGGTATTTGTGATTTTGTTGCACTTTATTACATTTTTGTTATGTCTAGTACAAGGCCTTTCCACTTTGTTTGCGGTGTCATATTTTTTTTTTATTTCCATGGTTTTCTTCTTGTTTGTTTCTTGTCTTGCCTTTTATGTTTTGAGTCTTGGGAATTGATTTGGGAAAGAGGAAATTTAATGGAGTTTGGGGAGAGTTATGTGGTACCCAACAAGTGATGTAAGGCTTGGATGAAGCTCAGTGCATGTATAAGGGCGGTTAAAGACAAGCATATGCCAACTAGTTGGATTGGTTAGGTCCATTGAGGTAAATATATGGTGATAGATCAGTCATGAGAAAGGTAACAAAAAGGGTAATGTAAATGGATTTTAGGTTTTAGATGCCTTGGCTATCTTGGAAAATTTTGTTCTCAACGTTGTGTAGGAATAAAGGAAGTTCTCTTAACCTTGACCTTGAGATCTAGTAATTATGTTTTGATCATGATTGCTTTATGCTAATATTTATATGCATATATGTATGTATGTACGTTGTTATCTAATAGGGGAATCAATGATTATGATTTTTTGTGTGTTGATGTTTATATGAATATATGGATGTATGTATGTCATTTTCTGATAGAGTCACCAAGCATCATTCTTGTGGAGGAATGATCTCTTATGTAGGTGAATGTCATGAAGAGGTTCCTGGTTTATGAGGAATCAAGTGGGAAGAGAAGTCTTGAAAAATATACAAGGTCAATATCATGTGGTTATGAGTTCATATTATGTGATTATATTATGTCTATGTTATGGACATGTTATACTGAGGGATACATCAACGGAATGAAAGCAGTATGATTTGTGACATATCGGGAAAAGCATGGATGGCAAAGAGACACTAGAAGAAAGGTTGCTTGGTAGAGATAGTGTGGTCTTGGATGTGCAGTGCTATTGTATATTCAATGATTTTACCTATGGTGTTGAGTTCTTGTTGTATATATGGTGTTGTGTGCATATTGCATATGCAATGCTGGGGATAGATAGTGCTATATACATGTTGTATATATAGTGCTATGTACACATCGTGTTGTGTGCATGTTGTACATGTGGTGCTATGTACATATGGTGTTGTGTGCATGGTTGTACATGTGGTGCTATGTATATGTTGTACATTTGGTGCGATGTGCAGGTGGTGATGTGTACATGTCATGTGTGTGGTGTTGTGTACATGTGGTGTCGTGCATATGATGTTGTGTACATGTGGTATTGTGTACACATTGTACATGTGGTGCGGTGTACAAGTGGCATTGTGTACACATTGTATAGATTGTGAAGTGTACATGTGGTGTGATGCACATGTTGTGTAGGTGATATTATGTATAGGTGGTACTATGTACATGTTGTACATATGGTACTAGTGTACATGTGGTATTGTGTGCATGTCATACATGATGTGTTGCAGGCATGTGGTACTATGTATGTGCATTGTGTATTCATGGTATCTTGACATGTGTATTCGTGGTGTTGCATTTTGTGTATGTATATGTATTTTTTTGTACGTTGGGTGTAGGTGTATGTATTGTGTGGTTGGGTATACTAGATGTAGGAGTATGTATTGTGTTTTGTTGTACACTAGGTGTAGGTGCATGTATTAGATGGCGTTGTATGTCATGTGTGGCTATATGTGTGTGATTTACACTATGTTTATGTGTACATGGTTGAAGAGAAGGAACTGGGTGTTTTTTGGGTGTGGCAACTGATCTAGTGTGCGTACATAATAAAAACAAAGCTACAATCCAAAGATTGATTAACGGATAAGTATAGGTATTTTATTTCAGTTTTATTATGCATGTGATCTATGATTCTGGTTTATGATTCTTACATGTGATTTATGACGGTTGTGTTTTGAGCTAACCTAATGTGATATGTTTGTACATGATGATTTGGTTAGAGATGCTAGTTTGACTTGTTGGTGACAGGAAGTAAACAATATTACAAGTGTACCTTATTGACGAACTACACATCAAGTTTGATGTGAATTTATTCAATTTATTTTAAATATAATGATATTTATGTGTTTGGTATAGGAAAGCATGGGAAATTCCCGATTGGGTGGTTGAAACCGACTGCAAGAATTAGCAGTGGTAGTGAAATAAACTGGAGCAAGTAGCAGTATGTTGGTAAAGCACTTCAAGAGCAAGGCCGTTGTAGTGTACTGGTACCCAATAGTTTCCATTGATTTCCATGAGCATGCTATGATTCATATGATGGTTTTGAGGTAGGTATATGCCTTGGTTTTTTCCCTTCCGACGTGAGGAATCCTTGCTAAGGGATGGATCACCCAAGATAGGGGATGTTGGGGAACTTGGAAGGTGAATGATTGCATGGAAGGGTGTGACTAGATTTCCCAAGGGACTATGTAGTAGAGAAGGGAAAGTCGGGGGTTGATTTGTTTTGGTCATTAGCATTTCCAAATGGAAACAAATGCACATTGGGAGTGCACCCTGGAACACTGAGTTGGTAACTGTTCACTGAGAGGACAACTGGTGAAAGATAGTAGCGCTGGACATTGGATGTATCTTTGACTTTGATAATGGATTCTGGACTTCCTGGGAAAGAGGTGAATCATGATACTACTTTTGAGGGTGAGGTGTGAGCCTCTAAATTCTCTTTTTGATGGATACGAGCATCGTATCCTTTTATTTGTTGGTTGAGAAAATGTGTATATGTGTATATTATTGTAAATACTATATTATGCTAGTTTATAAAGCTCCACAGATAGTATGGTTATTTGCTGGTTGAAGCAAATGTGCTTAAGTATATGTGGTTGTTATTGTAAATATCATAACGAGCTATGTTATAAAGCTCCAGTAAATGGTATGATTGTCATGTTTCAACAATGGTCAATGTAAATACTATAATCAGATGTGTTATAAAGCTCCATGGGTAGTATGTTTTGTTTTCAGTAGTTTTGTTGGTTATAGGTGTCACTGAACACTGAGGATGGTGTTCCCCCAAGGGGGAGGGTTCTATAACAACCATGGTAAAAAATACATGTAAAAAAAAATATAAGACCAAGGCCATGCGAGATGTATTCCAAGATGAACGGTGGGAAAAACATCCTAGTGGGTGTTCATTTTGATTATTATGGCTAAAGGAAATTGGAAAAGTCAATGGAAAAGGCTTTTGAAAGGCAAAATGGCATTTTTGGCACATTTATTTATGAAAATAATGGAAAATGGGAGAAAAGGAAGGTGAAATGTCACAGGTTGCATGTGAGGAGGAAAATGAAGGGAAATAATGGAAATTGAAGAAAATAGAGGCCTCATTGATAAAAAGGATTATGAGGATCATTTTCAAATATTTTTCTCCAGGCTTGGTCAGTGTAACCTTTTTTCAGTTTAGTTTTGGATCTCTATCATTATTCTCTCTCTCTCACTCTTGGAAAATTAGAGATTTCTTGGAGCATTCTAGCTTTGGAGAAAGGAAGGGAAAAAAAAGCGAAGGAAGGACAGGGAAAAGAAATGAAAGTGAAGAGAAAGAAAGGACGAGCAAGATCCAACAACTTCAGTAGGAATACTTGTAGGTAACCTATTACATGTGTGATTTCCTAGATTCTTTTGACATGCATGGATTTTCATGTTGGTATTTGGTTTTGTCGGGTTATGACAATGGTTTTCGTACTTGCCTTACCTTTTTTTGGATAGCCATGGTGTGATGGGATTGTCTCTCGATTTTGATATTTGGAATTACCAAATGGTTTCAAAATCTCGGGAAGAAGTGTTCTCAGGAAAATTCCCAAAGGCCTAGGAATCCCTTGACCAATTTTGGTGGGATACACAGTAAAGCCGGAGGGTGGAGTGTCGATTTATAGCCTAGTTATTCAATGTGGATTGTTGTAAATCCCGAGAGACAAGGAGACAAAAAATTCCTCAAGGATAGAGATGGAGTCCAGAGGCATTCCAAGATTGGTTTGTTTTTGTAATCTGAGTGCCAGCTTTGGTGAGATCACGGTTTGGTGAGGGTGGAGGTGGTTTAATCTATGGATTCCCTTGGTTGTTTTTGGATTTGTTTATACATGAGATCCCACATTCATTCTTGGAATATGGCATGGGGGTGACTGGATGAAAGAAATATTTTTTTCAGCCATGTCTATGGTTGGGTGGGACATGGAAGTACCGAACCTGGTTGTGTCTTGCTTGTGTTTGATAAAAGTTAAGTTCTCTTGCTTTTGTACTTGTTATTATGTGGCCTTAATGACTATTATCTCATAGTTATTTACATCTTTTAATGTTGGTTATAAGCATGGTTATATGATTGGTTATAGTCATGGTTATTTCATGTATTTACATGTAACTGAAAGGATAATGGATGCAAGACCTAATTGATGTCAAACAATTAAGGGAAGAGGGTGGTTATCCTTCTTGTCAAGTATCATATGAGTTATCAGTAATTTATGCGCTATCTTGTATTCATGTCCTTTAGATTTCATTTATGCCACGTGTTTGAAAAAATGTCAATCATGGTTGCGGATGGTAAGGCCTAGTCCTGGAGACAATTTTTGGATTGCAAGTCTTGTTGTCATGTAAATTAGAGATTCTGAAAGCTACAGGGGTTTCTGGGTAGTGACCTGGATTATGGGCTTGAAACGTGGCACAAATCCCGGAGTGGAAGGCACAACATTGGGAAAAAGGGTCCCTTGGATCTCCCTTTCCCTTGCTGTTAGAGGTTTTGGAGCCTCCCAAATGCACCCTTGGCCATATAAAGGTAGCTTCCATGGGTTTGATGCATTAAAATTTCAGTTGGTCTTAGGGTTTGGTTACCTAAGTGGTTGGGATTTCTCCTGGGAGTTTTGTTGCTGACGTGGAAGGTCTGTGTGGTGTGTTTCTGTTGATTCCACTTCCTTAAGGTGACTTACAAGTTTTAGTCTTTTCATAGTAGCACCTCATCACATGTTTACCCTGGGTAAGTTGGTGAAAGTGGGTAGATATGAGGGAGGCAGTGTTACGAGATGGCCCACAAAAGAAGACTTGGTAGGAGGATCCATATTGTATCCAAAATAGGGTTGGAGAAATCCTAATCCTTCCACTTATCAATGGTATTGGGTAAGATAAATGGATAATGATCATAACACTTTAGGCTTGCCTTTAATGTATTCTAAAGTTGATTGGTGTGGGGGTAGCTATTGGAAAGATGTTCCACATCTTTGGAATTGAGGAGGCACAAGGAGTAGAGTGAAGGGCCCATGTGGTTGTACTTTTGAAAATTGTTCTAGGTTAGGGTTTTTCCTTAAAATTTAAGCCACACGAAGGTTGAAACTTTCAACCAAAGAATACTATGCTAGATGCTGCTCCAAATAGATCCTTTTGGTATTTCTTTGAATCATGATTCCAAGCTAGAAATTTCTATTATGGAGAAGGATTCATGATTCCAAGCTATAAATTTCACAACTCAGGTAGTCAAGGATAAATCTTGAGTCTTGAGACTATGAAATGTGCAATTTAGGTTGGACTGAGGAAGAAGATTCCACATTTTGGGAGCTTAGTGAGATAGGTTGAGGGGTTGGGCACTGATTCAACGAACTGTGCAATTTTGGAAGGAAGAGGAGGCTAGGTGATTGTGAAATTGTGTAGTTCAAGAGCTCAAGGTTGAGGCTTGAGCCTTGAGACTGCACAATGCAATATTTTGGTTGGGTAAGAGAGAGAGATTGCACAGTTTTGGAGGTCAAAGGCTGAGCTTGAGCACTTGGATTGCATAGTGTGCAATACTCAAATGCATAGAATATGCATTGTGAAATTCCAAGGGAAAAGGGTGTTGCTTGAGGCTATTCATGTTGGGCAAGATGAGGCTGAGTGGCCCGGTCGAGGAGTTTTCCCATTTGGAGTAAGTGTTGGATCAGTGAGATAAATATAAGCAAGAGAGATAGTTTGAGCATGATCACACACTTATATAAATTTAATACATGACAAGGAACACTCAAAACATATGAACACCACTCCTTCCTAAATGCAACAAATTTGCGACAGATCCTACCAAGTGTGACACAAAAGATACACTTTGCGACGAAAGTGACAAAACTTGTGTGACATTGCTTGAAGTATTGTAAACGAGTGTGGAACATGTTACATGATAATAAAAACTCATTATCACAAATATCTCCCCTTGAAACAAGCCATAACTGCATTTTACGCGACAAGCAACAATTCCCACACCCATAGACGACATTTATGATATGACAAAGAAAGTGCGAACGATGCTTGTGAAATGAAAATGACAGTGAAAGAAACACATGCCAGAGTTAAGATAACGTGAAAAAGACAATAATTATAGTGAGAGTAAGAAAAAGTGACAGTCAAAACCATGAAAAATCCATTCGTGAAAGAAAGAGTGCGCAAAAGTGACAGTTTGACATATTTACCGAAATAGAAGTACAAATGCAGCTAGAAGTGAGAAAATGTCAATGTCAGTGTGCAATAACTATCGACATGGATTGAACATAGCAAAAACATTGCCTTGAGAGACTATGCTAGGCTTATTCAAGCTTGCATGTAGGAATGCGCTCAAGAATTTTTTGCAGACTAAGCATGTGAAAGCAAGTGACTTCGACACTTACAATAAAAAGGGAGCTCAAAGACTTAAAGAGAGCTAGATGTGATTACAGAAAGATTGATCAAAATATCCATGGTAGGCTCCAAATTCAAGTATAGGAAGAATTTTGGAGGGTATTTGTCGCAACGACAACACTTGGCAACACATTGGTAGGACTTGATCTTCTCTGGCTTAGTCATTTCTTTTATGCAGGGTTTAGTTCTTCAAGGAGTATTGATTCATCATTTAGATTGCCATGGATTTCCCACTTACCCCATGCATAAAAATAGCCCCATTGATTCCTTTACTCAATTAAAAACAAACATCAGATCAACAATCACATAATGTTTCGAATCATGATAGGGTAATGAAGTTTGAAAGCTTTATATTTTCAGAGTATAGTTTTTCATCTCTAGTGTTGCTCCATTGCCAGTAAGCCTGGACAGTACCTCGATTGAGTCACTTTAGGAAAACAAATATTTTTCTTCTTCTAGAGAGATTGGACAATACCTTAATGGAGTTTCTTGCTTCACCTCTCTACGCAAGAAGCCTTTATCTTCTTTCGCCTTTATTTATTTATTTTATATAGGACTATGCATAGGAAATTATTCATGTTGTGGGAAAAAGAGGGATCCCAACTTATTAAGATTAGGAAAGGTTGTTCTGTCAAAGAATAATATAAAGACCTCTAATTTAGGTTTTCTCATTTGGATTTTCCCCTTATCCTTATTTACTTGATTGGATCGGCCTGAAAATGCTGAAACATAACAACCTAAGTGTAGGCATGAGGTTTTCTATAATAGACATGGAGAACATGGTTTGACACAGGGATTTTCTAATGCAAGGATCATATTTTCCATCAGAACACCATCGACCAAAAGGTGTAACCAAGACAAGGAAGAATGACAAAGAGTTAGCCAAATGTTGCAGTGTCACAAAGTCATTTTCTATTTTGCCACATTTTCTTTCAAGCCCAAATAGTACACCTTTCATGCAAATTATTATCAACAGAACAAAAGAAAAGACATGACAAAACAAGAAAGAGAAACTAAGGCACAAATAAAATTAGGCTAAACCAAACATAATGCAATAAAGAAGGAAAGACTAGAAATACTAAAAGGAACAAATCTAGACTAAGGGAAAGAGAGGGGTAGCTAGAATATAGCTAATCCTACTCCTAACCTAATAGGTAGAAGGTTTTGGTCACATATAATTAATTTCAAATGAAGCCACTGTAGTTGTTCCTGGCCTACAACAAAAAAAATATGATTGATTAAAACTGATATAAAGTAATGTGCAATAGAAAAGATAAGAGATTAAAGAGCTTGCACAAAAAAAGGAAGGTATTTCCTATGGGTAAAAAGATGTGTCATGACCACTAATTTGATCTAGTTCACATTATTACGTTTTGGGAAGAAACCATAATCAACCAAACCTTGACGACTTCCTTTGAATGCACCTTCTTTGTGTCATCATGCTTAGAAAGCATGAGAAAAGGTCGAAACTTGTTATTTGCAATGGAGCTTTCCAAGTAAGATTTATCCAACCATTTGATGATTGGATCATGAAATTCAAAAAAATCCTCTTGAAAATCCTAAAAAATTTGAAATAATGAATCTTCAATTAAATTCATGGAATTGGGATGAGAATCTCGTGAGGGAAAATAGACTTGATCATATTCAACAGACATGCCAAGACAATGAGGACCTGACATAACTATCATCAAAGGCTGAAATGCATCCGCTGCTTGACAAGTATCCGAATAATGAGATGTTGAACCATGAATATCAAATGATGTAAAACAATTGTCATTGGATATACTCGTGGGAAAAGGATAAAACGAATGACAATTAATATCATGATCAAATGGACCATTTTTGGCATGTGATTCTCAGCTAGAAAATAACAAAGATAGATTAGTTTGAACATCTTCACAAATTCTCCAAATAATAGAATCGTCTTCTTTACATGATGAATGTAACAAATATTTCTTTGTAGCTGGTAACACACTGCATTAACATCATAATCATTGAAATAATTGAAAATGAATGTCAGTACAATAAATACATGAGACCGGTTATCATATAGTGAATGAAGAATAATTTGATTCACACAATAAATCATGCATTCATTCACACTCAAGAGGATTTTAGGTGCAATGGAGAATAAGATTCACAATATGATATTCACAAGAAAAACCAGGAGTTGACTATTAAGAAATTAATCTAATAGGCATGATTCCTTTGACTAAAGATATTCTTTGAAATGTTCAACTACACAATTCTATGACTTTATGAGAGAAACATATGCCAAACCTGAGTTTGATGCAAGATATTTACATGAAGATGAATCAACTGAAGTAGATTCTTGAATTCAATCAGAAGTAAAATCTTGAAAATTTGAAAAATTACAACTGAAATAATAAAATTATTTCAGTTTGTTTTTTACATTAAACGAAACCATGCAAAGAGAAGGATTTTGTGAAAGAAACTAGATCTGAATAAGTTCAAGTGGGATTACTAGAGTCGTGAGACCGTGACATAACCAGCAATGGAAATTGAAGTGCCATGACTTGTTGACAAGCCTTGGAAAGTTTAAAGATTGTAAAATGGCATTTTGAATATTGAACTAGATCGTGCATGGTGTGAGGATAACTTCTACCACTAGTTTCAATAAGACCACTACTCACCGAATGGCAGCCATATTTGTCATTGATTTGACCATATTTTTCAACTTCAACAGCTATATTACTCAAGTTAAAATATTATTCTGATCGAAAATTCAGAGATGCATGAATTGGAGAAATTTATGGAGCAAGCTAGTTTGAAGAGTTGTATTCATGCAAAATAAAAAAATGATAAGGGATGGAAGGATTACTCAATGATTTGATTGTTTCCATTTTCATCATGGATAATTTCACCACCTTATGTCAATTGAAACGATAACTCATCAGATGAATAACTTTAAAATAATGGAGCAACTTCATTGCATGTAGATACATAAAAAGCAATAGAGAACAAGGGGCAGTGAGATGAAGAGGAAGATTCAATAAGAATATTTCCTTTGACTGAATCATATTCTAGATCTAATTAAAAACTTCATGAGAAAATGAAATATCAACTAATGTACCTGGGAATCCGTGATCACGTACATCAACATAGTCATCATCATCAGAATGATTGTTTCCCAAGGCTATGAATTGATTGAAAGAATTGATTTCATTTGATCCACTACCAAGATTAGAATATTGAAAAGCATCCAAGAATGGAAGCACATTTTCGTGACATGGGAGACTTTAAAAAGGGAAGAGAGGTCAAGGGTCTCTTCACTTTCCTCCTCCTATACCAATGTAATGCGACTACCTTGCATCTGATTGCAATTTGAACCAACAACTCAAAAATCAAGAGAACATGAAGAGCTAGTTTGTGGAGAAAATTGATCAAGTAGATCATGATACAATGAGTCATGACATGTAGATGCCATAGGATGACATATGTCCCTTGACGAAGAAACACTTTCAATAGAAAAAAATTTAAGATTGATGTTAAGAGTGTAAATATCATCTTGAGGAATGAAAGAATTATCCCTCACCCTAGGCTCCATGAGCCATTATGGGGTTTCTTCCATTAGATCTTAATCATGAAAATCAAAAGGAGGATGAAGAGATGGATTAGGAATTTGATCTGGAGATTTCCCAACATTGTTATCATTATGTGGAGGCACCCTCATCAGAACTGGAAAAAGAGGAGGAAAAGGAACAAAAGGAGCAATAAAGTCCTCCTATGAAATTAGAGGTGTCTCATAGTTCACAAGAGTTGGGGAAGTGGAAACATCAAGGGGTTAATGTTCATCATGCAAAGAAATGTGAACCAAATGTTGAAAAATTTATTTCAAGAAATCCCAATTCGTATCTTCTTAAAGAAATTCACAACAAAGGTAAAGGAGTCGATCAGAGAAATCTTCAATGATTCATTAAGCTTCATTCTTAACTAATTAATTCTTTTAATAACATCCCAGTGATCATACCTATTGACATCTTGATGAAGCTCCTAGAGGAAATGATGAAAAGAATGGATAGAAGTAGATGGTAAAGTATGACACCATCGACTAACTCTACATTCAAGGGCGAGGAAGAAAAGGAGAGAAGAAAAATCTTCATCTTTGGTTTCATAAGATTCAAAAAATATAATAAAATCAGGAATGTGCTTGGTTATGGATCTTCCATCCTCACCATCAAACTTTAATAGAGACAAGTGATAAAGAGGGTTATCGAGGATTGAAAATTGACAAAGGATAAATTAGAGAAACACCCTGAGAGTAAGATTTGAGGATGCGTCATTTTACATAAGAGGTTCAAAATAGACTCAATGGACATAACTTGTCATTTGGCCCTCCTTCTAGTGCCATTTGTTGACAATGTTGGAAATTCGTCAACCAAGGGGATCTCCATGATGTGAAGTCCCAACTAGACCTCATACCCTTTGGAATAGGAGCTCCATCCATAGTATTGTCCTAGTTTCCATGTATTCTTATATATTTGCCTTGGATTTAGCTGTTAGCAAGAGAGAGAATCATGTATGTGCCTTTATTAAAAGCAAGTAAGTGTGTCTGGTGAATTTTTGGTTGTAGGTGTATCAAGGTTCTTTTACTATGGAGGAAAGAAAGGTGAGCCTATAAGAGAAAGGTAATAGTACCATCCTAGTAGAGGCACACACAAGTGAAAAGATAACCTCCTAACATCAAGCAGAATAGTCCACATAGATGTGGTGGTTGTTACAACCATTACAACATATTTTCAATTAGATAAGCACTAAAATAACTGAAATAGTTTAACTACTTTAGTACAGGTGAAAAAAAACATGAATTATAAATATTCACAGAATAGTCTTACAAATATTCATAATCCATGTATGAAAATGTGTCGGCCATCAAGCTTCAATTATTAAGTAAAATTCCCAAGATACATGAATACAATGAGCATAACTAGCTCCAATAGTGGCGAATTGGAGCCATGACTTGCTCCCCAAAAGTACTAACTTTGTCTCTCTGATTCCTTATGGGAGAAACCAAGGTGAAAATTCATTTTTTCATACAATGAGGGTGTATATATAATAAATGAAGTGATCCTTCACCTTCCTTATGACTCTTGGAATACCCTCATGACTTTTCTACTTCTCTATGACCTTTTGACTTCCTACATGACTTTCTGCATGATCTGAACTTAAAAAAGAATGCAAAAATTTATAGATATAACCATAAATACAAATATGCAGTAGAAATAACACTTCATTTCATTAATATCAAAATACTGAAATATGCTTACAAACAGAATAGAAATAAACTAGCTTGGGAGATGGTATCTCTAAGAAGAGATATGGTACATACATGCCTCTGAACTGTGTTACAATGAGGATCAATGGCCTATTTATTATTGAACAACAAGATATAACCCTAAACAACTAAAACCCTAACCCCGAGAGATGGAACACTAGGAGTTTGTGGGCCCTGTTGGAGTTAGTTTGGTAGCCAACTTCCTAGGGTCGTAACTTGGTCATATTATCTCTGTTTCATGCATATGATACCTTGTTGGAAATATCTCCCTTATTACTAACAGATTTATAGTAGGCCCTTTTCTTTTGGCTATGGGCCTACTGTGAACCTAAAAAAATACCATTTAGGGGGTCAAAACTACTCCGGAAGTTTACGACTCAAAAAAACTGTTAAAAATAGTAAATGTCGAAATAAACAAGGAAACAGATGAAACTAACTAGAGGTCTAGGTGGAATAGGCAGGTGGCCACCAATATCCACTTAGATCAATCCCCCCTCCTTAGGAATCAATGGTACCCATTGCGTGCAAAGCCTTCATGAGGTGAGGAAATTTTTGTTGACCCTGGTCCCTGGTGAATCACTTGCCTTGGTGAAGGAGTTGGCATGCTTTGACAACATGATATATATGGATCCTCTGTTGGAAAGTGTTCTTAATATATATATCCATGACTTGATTAGTTGTGGCCTATCCCATGTAGTTTGAGTATAGTTCTGTTGGTGTGAGTTGTTCTGCAATATCGAATGTGTCCAGCAATGGTGGAAAGTATGGAAGAAGGTGGTCTACAGTAAACATTGGGTACAGACCAAGGAATGGTGGAATTCTAAGCTCGAAGGAATTATCCCCCACAACCTTGGTGATGGTGTATGGTCCATATCAGAGTGGGTGAAGCTTGTACAGGGGTATAGGGAGACGCTCCTTCTGCAAATGTAACCAAGCTTTTTTGCCCACCTGGAACATGTGCGGAACTCGATGTTGATCATGGCACTTCTTGTACTTAACATTGACTCTGTCCAATATATCATGAACCTATTAGTGGATGTGTTGAATGCACTCAATGAAGTTTTTAGCCATGTCAGCTTTGGATTGGACATGAGCCGAATCTATTCGAGTAGTTGCAAATGGTATGGTCACATCAATGGGAAATAATGGTTGAAATCCCAACCCTACCTGAAAAGGGTTGTGGCCAATTGAGTTGTGGAGAGCTTTGTTGTAGATGTGGTGGACATAGGGAGGCTTTCATCCCATGTACATGGATGCTTTGAGTTGTACATGCACAGAATGTGTATGATCATCTTGTTGACAACCTCTATTTGGCCATCAGTTTGGGGATGGAAAGTGATGGACTTAGTAAGTTTGGTATCCAGCATCGACCAGAGACTTGACCAAAATGAACTCAGGAATCTGTTGTCCTCGTCTAATACAATGGACTATGGGATCCCAAAATGTACCCACACTAATTCAAAGAATAGTTTATCATTGGCCTCTGTGATAGTCTTCTTGCAGGGCACCAGCATGGCGATCTTAGAGAATTTGTCAATGACCACAAAAATGAAGTCGTTGACATGCTTAGAAGAAGGAAGACCTAACATGTAATCCATGAAGATGGATTCCCAAGGTTGAATAGGAGTAGGAATAGAGTATATAGGCCTTACTTCTTGATGGTTGGTTTGGCAATGGCGCAAGCAATACAGGATTTAATGTATCTCCCAACATCTTAACGAAGGTTCAGTCAATAAAAATACTTCTCCAGTACTGCCATTATTTTATCTACCTCAAAATGTCTAGTGACCCCACTGTAGTACACCTCCCAAATTATCTTGGCACACTTGCTTGAAGGAACAAAATGTGTCCTGGGTGGCATAACGATGGTTCTTGGAGGTGAAAATTTGGAACTTGCTTATGTTCTAGGAGTGTTTGGTATGTGCTGCCGAATTCTGGATCGCTCTTGTAAATATACGGCCACCTCAAAGTCTCGTACCCACAAGAGTCGAGCATCATGATCGGTGCCAGGAGTGGTGGTCGACTGAGGCAGTCTGCAACATTGTTGGTGTTTCCCTTCTTGTACTTAATGTTCGAATGGTATTTTTGCATGTGTGTGGAAAATTTCTGATGGCGATCATTTTGAAACTTTCCTTGTGTCTGTATGAAATGTAGGGGTTAGTGGTCTATGTGGATGACCATTTCCTTCCCCACAATGTAATGCTTCATTAACAGGAGGCCTGCACAATGGAATACATTACTTTGTTGTAAGTGGGATACTTTCAAACTTTGTCTGAAAGTATTTCAATGTGGTAAGCCAATGGATGACCCTGCTGAGTAAGAACTACACCAATAGCATAGTCAGAGGTGTCTATTTCAATCTCAAATGGTTGTTGCAGGTTTGGTAATGTGAGCACTTGTGTAGAGTAGAGGTGATGCCTCAACTCTGCAAATGCCTTCTATTGGGTTGTGGGCCAAAACAACTTTTCTTTCACTCCACCCTTGGTTACTTGACTCAAAGGCCAAGTGGTATGAGAGAACCCCAACACGAACCTGTAGTAGAAATTGTCAAGACTGAGAAATTTGCGGAGCTCTATTAGAGTGGTTAGGGATTGCCAATCCTAAATGACATGTATCTTAGCTGGGTCCACATGCACACCCTACTCATCATTGATGTACCCCAGATATTGAACCTGGGTTAGGCCAAAAGTGCATTTCTCCAAATTGGCATACATCTTGTGTTGTCGTAGGGTTTTAAGGACTTGTCAAATATGGTGGAGTTTCTCTTCCCAACATTGGCTGAAGATCAAGATGTTTTCCATCAATATCATGAAGGTTGTAGGGGAATTTTTCAACCTGAAAGGAATGACCAACCATTCGAAAAGGCCCTCCTTGTATTTGAAGGAATTCTTCCACACATCAGAGGGTTCGATATGCACCTCCTGATAACTGAAATTCAAGTCAATATTGTTGAAGTATTTTATCCCTTGAGTTGGTCCAAAAGGTCGTCAATCCATGGGATTGCATACCTATTCTAGACAATGATCTTATTTAACACACGTCAATACAGAGTCTCTAGGTCCCGCCCTTCTTCTGTATCAATACAATCAGGCTTCCACAGGGTGATGAGCTTGGCTTTATGTTCCCTTTCTGCAACAGTTATTGAATCTGTCTCTTAATCTCATCGTTCTCTAGAATAAAGCATTGATAGATCGGTCCGTCAGGTAGCAGTGCGACTAAGGTCAGATCGATGAAGTGCTTGACCTGACAATGCAAAGTTACCCCTGTAGGTGAGGCGAACATGTCCTTGTAATCCTCCACGACCTTGTCAATATGATTCTATTGTGCAGAGGAGCCCTGTCTAGAAGCCGTGGCCACAACCATCTTCTTCCTTGAGGGTGAACCATAAGGAAAAAATATTTCCTGGTCTAGGAAATGATTTTAGTGCATTTTGTTGTAGTGATCAAAGAGATGGCGATAGGCAGGGCTACCTCTGGTGTCCTGTACAACTTATTTCCCAAATTAATAATCATAGAGCGAGGTCTAGACTCATACACAACATCATAACTCTTCCACAAGTATGGTTATCCTAATAATACATCATAAACTTCAAGAGGAACAACATCACATAGTACCTCATCCATGAAGGGATTGATGTTGTAGCAAAGGCGACACTGCTGGCTAATGTAGAGATCGTGTCCTTCATGAAGCCACCTAATGGTGTACGGATGCGGATGTGTTATCATCCATAGGCCCAACCGCTTCACAACCTCTATTGAAATGAGGTTCTTTTGGCCCTCGCTGTCGACAATGAACTACAATAGAGAACTCTTCACCCACATCTATGAGTGGAAGAGGTGTTCATGCTCCTCTAGATCTTCAGGCTCATTCTTCTGGATCTTGGTGGTGGCCATCGTGGCACTGGGATCCACATCAATGATTTTCTTCCCTTTTTCATTCACCTTGTCGGGTTCTAACTCAAATTTGGAACATGCTTATGATTCAGAAGCCTTTAGCTCGACCACCAGTGACTGCTTGGCCTGACACTCACTTATGTCGTGAGTGGAGCTCTTATGGAACTCACAACATTTTCCCATTTCCTTCTTTTTCTTCGAGGTGTTGTTTATTGCTTGTGGCTTCAGTAGGTTGTTCATAGCTCCTGATAGGGTAATATTGTTCCTTGATGGCATCTCGAAAAGAATCCCAAGTGGGTGCGGTTGAAAATAGTGAGGACTCCCTCTCGTACTTTTGTTCACAGTAGGTTTCCCAATAGTCCTTAATGTGTGGGGCGGCTTTGACAAGTGCAAAAGTAATATTTTCCCAATTTGAAAAGTCATGAACTGAAAAATATCCGTCCAATAGGTTCAACCATTTATCTATGGTGTCTTCATCTATCTAGTCCTTAAATATTGGAATGTCAAATCTAACTTGTACCTTAAAAAGAGTGGCACCTCCAAAGTGGCTGTGGGATGAAGATGTGTCTCCTGTGGGTAGTCATCGAAGGATCTGGGAAATGTTATCCATCATCAGGTTCCTTTGTCACTCGAGGACCTCCTTGAGAAATATTTTGATAGAATATCTTGACCCCCCATCTTTCTTTTCTTCCACCATAGGAGACCATCGGGGTTTGCGAGGATAGCCTTGCAAAGGTTCAACTAGATCATGCCCTAACTCCTTGTACCCTGACCTGATTGGGGACATGCAAGAAAAAACAGAGAAAGAGAAAACTGCTCTGATACCACTGCTCTGAACATAAATAGGAATGCAACAAACTACAAATATAACCATAAATACAGAGATGTAGCAGAAATAACACTTCATTTCATTAATATCAAAATACTGGAATATTATTACAAACATAATAGAAATAAACTAGATTGGATGATGGTAGCTTATCTCTGAGAAAATATATGGTGGCTACATGCCTCTGAACTATGTTACAATGAGGCTCAAGGGCCTATTTATTATTGAAAAAAAAGGGAAAGCCCTAAACAACCAAAACCCTAAGCCCAAGAGATGGAATTCCAAGAGTTTGTGGGCCTTGTTGGGGCTAGTTGGGTAAATAACTTCCCGGGGTCGTAATTTGGTCATATTATCTCTATTTGGTGAGTATGATACCTTGTTGGTAAGGTGTCTCCGATTACTAAAGGATTTGTGGTAGGCACTTTCCTATGGCTATGGACCTGTTCCATACCTCAAACAAACATTGTTTAGGGGGTTCAAAACTGCTCCACATGTTCAGGACCCGAGAAACTGCTAAAAATAGTGAATGCTGAAATAAACAAGGAAACAGATGAAACCGATTGGAGGTCTAGGTGGAATAGTTAGGTGGCCACCAATATCCACCTGGATCACTACATTACATGAATGAATCTTGGACTTCTAGTTTACATTATATTTCTCTAATATTGAATTACATATTCCACTTAATGATCTGGCACATGATGACTCATGACATGACATGACACTGATGACATGGACTAACATGATGACATGGCAATGTCAAGCCATTCTTTGTTTCTTGTTGCTTTCTGTCTTCTAAAATATGGATCATGATCTTCTTCTTTGTCCTCCAAATGGCTTAGAGATGAGGAGTCTTCAATGGAACTTGATCTCCAACTACTGTATCAATTTTATTTCTCTTTATTGATCAACTTGTCTTTGTAAATAATTAAGTGTCTTCTAAAATGACCTCCTTCTCCATCTCCTTTATCATCATCTTGTCATGGTATGATAGATTCCTTGCATCTGCAAGTCACTCATGACAAGGTGACATAATTCTAATAAAATCCTAGTCTAAGATGTTGCATGATGATCCATTGACTGAGGAATTCAAGGTAGTCCAGGGTCAATCTTGAGCCTTGAGACTGCACAATGCACAGTTCAAGCTAGTGTGAGGAAGAAGATTGTGCAGTTTGGGATCTTAGTGAGCCAGGCTGAGGGTTTTGGCATTGATTCGACAAACCACATAGTTATGGAAGGACAAGGAGGGTGGTTAATTTCATAATTGCATAGCTCAAGAGCTCAAGGCTAAGGCTTGAGCCTTGAGACTTCTCAATGCATAGTTCTGGCTAGGCAGGAGAGAGAGATTGCACAGTTTTGGAGTTCATAGGCCGAGCTTGAGCATTCTGATTGTGCAGTGCACAATACTAAAAGGTAGAGAGTGTGCATTGAATAATTCCAATGGAAAAAGGTGCTTCTTGAGGCCTAAGAATGCACAATGCGCAGTTTATGTTGGGAAAGATGAGGCTGAGTGGCCCGGTTAAGGAGTTTTCCCATTTAGACTAATCGTTGGATCAGTGAGATAAAGATGAGCAAGAGAGAGAATCTGTGCATGATAACATACTTAGGTCAATTCACGACATGGCCATGAACACTCAGAAGATATGAACAACATGCCTTTCTTAATGCAACAACTTTGTGACGACTCCTACCAAGTGCGACATGAAAGATACACTTTGTGACGACTCCTACCAAGTGCGACATGAAAGATACACTTTGTGACGAAATCAACAACATTTGTGTGATAGTGCTTGAAACTTTGGAAATGAGTGCAAAACATGTGTACATGATAGGAACAACTAATTATCGCAAATATTCCCCCCTTAAACAAGCCAGAGATTCATTTTATGCCATAAGTGATAGTTCCCACGCCCAAAGATGACACTAGCGATATGATAAAGAAAGTGCATATGACACTTGTGAAATATGAATGACATTGAAAGAAACACATTATAAAGTTAAGATAACGTGAAAGAAACATTAATTAGAGCGATATTCGGTGAAATTGATAGTCAAAAGCATGAAAAAGACACTCGTGAAAGCAAGAGTGTGCAAAAGCAACAAGTTGCAAAATGCACCGAAATAGAAATACAAACACAACTAGAAGTGAGAATCTTTCAATGTCAGTGCTCACTCACTATTGACATGGATTGAACATAGCACAAGCACTCTCCTGATAGACTATGATAGTCTTATTCAAGCTTGTTTGTAGGAGTGTGCTCATGAATTTGTTGTGGACTGAGCATGTGCAAGCAGGTGACTTCGACACTTAAAAACCAAAAGGGAGCTCATAGAATTGACAGAGTTAGAAGTGAATACAAAAAGATCAATCACAACATCCACAACAGGTTGCAAAATTCAAGTATAGGAAAAATTTTGGAGGGTGTTGTTAGAAAATTATATATTACAGATCTACATAGATGCAATACAATTCCCTCATATATAGTGAGGGGTTTCCTTCTAGGGAAAAAAACCCTAAATTAAACATAACGTCTATCATCAGATCTCCACCTAATGAACGACCCAGATTGACTACAAAATTACAACATTTTACAAGGCAATTTTACATCTATTTTTAGGTTCGGGGGTGCTGCCCTCGATCCTCCACCAAGGGGGGTTCCTAAAGATCGCTTCCACCCCCCTGGACCTCCCTTGCAGTGCAAATATTATAGGAGGCGTTGCCGCCACATTACGAAATGGGGTCCACTGCAATGATACCTTTGAATAAATAAGATAATCAGGCTCCACACCCAAGAATATCCCACTTGAAGACTTGAGTATAGAAACTCCACCGCTGCTTCATTTGATGGACAATGACTCCAATTTGGACCTGGTTGTTTCTCATCATCTTCATCATACTTAAAGACTAATTGAAACTTCACAGAATCTTATTTTCTCCTTGGTTACAACTTTTGTTAACATATCTACAAGATTCTAGCTAGTGTGTATCTTTTCCAGCTTCAACTATCCATCTTCCAACACTGACTGTATGAAATGATACTTGAGCTGTATATTTTTTGTCTTGGAATGAAATGCAGAGTTCTTTGCAAGATGTATGGCACTCTGGATGTCACTGTATATCCTGCCCAACTCCTGATTCTTACCCAATTCATCCAGAAACCTTACTCTACTTTTGTCGTTGAGAGTGCAACAACATTTTGCAGTTTTGAAACCTAGCTGAAAGTTGTTCCACCTACAGTAAACGCATACCCTGTTGTGCTCCTCCTGTTATCTCTATCACCCTCCATATCTGAATCAACATATCCCTGTAGAGAAATGTTTTAACCACCAAAGCATAATGCTTGATTTGTGGTACCTCTTAAATACCTGAGAATCCACTTTAACACCATCCAATGTTCTTTTCCTGGATTTTTCATGTACCTACTTACAACTCCCACTGCATGTGAAATATCAGGCCTTGTGAAGACCATTGCATACATTAAGCTTCCAACTACTGATGCATATGGAACTTTAGACATATAAGCCATTTCTTCCTAAGTCTTGGGACACACCTCCTCACTTAGTTTGAAATGGCTAGCCAAAGGTACACTAACTGGTTTTTCATTCTGCATATTAAATCTTTTCAACACCTTTTCTATGTACTCACTTTGATACAATGCTAATTTTCGATTCTTCCTATCTCTAGTTATTCTCATACCAAGGATTTGTTTTGCAGCACCCAAATCCTTATTGCAAATGAGTTCACCAATTTTCTTTTGAGCATATTTATTTCCTGTATGTTAGAACCTGCAACAAGCATGTCATCTACATACAATAATAATATAATATAGCTGCCATCATTTTTCCATTTGAGATAAACACAATGATCAGAGTGACATCTAGTATAACATTGTTCAGACATAAACCTGTCAAACTTTAGATACCACTTCCTTGGAGCATGTTTTAAGCCATATAAGCTCTTCTTCAACCTACACACTAGTTTTTCCTTCCCTTTTACCTCATATCCTTTTGGTTGCTGCATATATATCTATTCCTCCAAATCCATATGGAGAAAGGTTGTATTTACATCTAACTACTCAAGATGCAAATCTTTAGCTGCTACTAGACTTAAAATAGTTCTGATTGAAGTCATTTTAACAACAGGAGAAAATATCTCATCAAAGTCTATACCCTTTTTCTGTGCAAACCCCTTCACCACAAGTCTAGCTTTATACCTTTTTCTATCTTCATATTCTTCCTTCAACCTATAAACCCATTTATTTTGCAATGTTGTTTTACCTGCAGGCAACCTGACTATGTCCCAAGTCTATTTATGTGCTAAGGAGTCCATCTCTTCTTTAATGGCTTTCTCCCACTTCTTCCTGGTTTCTACCTTCACTACTTCTTCATAACATTTTGGTTCACCAGAATCAATCAACAATACATAATATAATGAAGGAGAGTATCATTCAGGGGGTCTACTTATCCTAGTAGATCTTCTAACACCACTTTCAGGCATTTGAGGTTCTTGTTGTTGTCGTGGTTGTTGTTTTTCTAGCTGTTGATCATTATGATTTTCAAGCACCTTCACTTTTTCTGTGATCTCATCAAGCACTGTATGTTCTCTATTTTCCTTTTCCTGTTTCTTTTCCTAAATCTAATCCTTATACAAAACCTTTTCATTGAATATGAAATCTCTGCTCCTAATGATTTTGTGCTTTTCATAATCATAAAAGCGATAACCAAAATCATTAACACCATATCCAATAAAGGTACATTTCTTTGATTTTGCCTCAAGCTTTGTTCTATTTTCTTTATTAATGTGGACAAAGGCTTCACAACCAAAAGTATTTAAAAATGAGTAGTTTACCCTTTTACCTGCATGTGCCTCCTCTGGAATACCACCATCCAAGGAACTTGAAGGCTCTCTGTTTATTAGATAAACAATAGTATCTACAACAACTAGCCAAAATTTTAAAGGTAATCTTGCATGCAATCTCATGCACCTTGCACGCTCCATAATTGTCTTGTTCATCCTTTCTTACACACCATTTTCTTGTGGTGTTCTTGGAACTTTCTTCTCTCTATGAATTCCATTATCTGAACAGTACCTATCGAACTATTTGCTGCAATATTCACCTCCGTTGTCTGATCTGAGACACTTCAACCTTTTTCCTATCTCATTTTCAACCAAAGCTTTCCATTTCTTGAAAGTATCAAGTACATCAAATTTATTTCGAATACAATAAATCTAGGTTTTTTTGGTTGCATCATCAATAAAGGTAACATAATAATGCGATCCACTGATTGATGATTGTTATCGGGAAAACTAGTGTCCATTCAGAGCTGCTAGTCCCACTAAGAGGGGTAGCTATCTTAGAAACAAACAAACTAAAGTTACTTGTGTTTTCCTTTATGAGAGATAGATGAGAGAGAAGCAGAGAGTGCCAACCTCAGTCTTTCACATGGCTCCTTGCTTGTTTCCTCCCTCCTTTGACAGAGCTTCGCCACTCCTTCCTTACTTGTCCCATTTCAAAGAACACCTGTAGAGTCAAAACAGCATAATACCATCAAAGCATAGAGATATATAACCATAAACAATATAGGATCAGAGGTATATTAACCATACAAATGCATATACCAATACAAGATTCAAAGATATACAAGAATATGGAGGAAAACTCAAATATCTTTATTGATAGAAGTAGTAGAAGAGAGGATTAAAACCCATTGGTCTGACCCAGTGCCATCCTCCCAGCATGAAAGCCCTCTTCACCTCATGAAAATCTAGATCACCCAACACTATGATGTTTCACAGAGAAACCAATAACACTTCCTTACAAAATACAAAATTCTAGCCTTTGGATCTCTAGAATGAGGGATCCATATATAGATATTTGCAGGTGGGTGAGTCAGCTTCTGGGATTTTGATTAGTGTCATTTCTCTGATAGTTCTTGGTTCCACTTGGAGATTTCATGATCTCTTACTCATCCTTAGGCGAATTCAGAGAGGCAAGTGTCAAATGGGCAGTTTCTAGAAGATTCTCTGGGTTTCCACCTAGCCAACTACCTCTGCCATTTGTCTGCTCTCATTCATTGCACCCTACAGAAGGGCTTTTCAATATGCATAACACTTTCTGCATTTAGTAAGTGAGATGCATTGCACCCTTAGCACTGAGTAGTCTATATGGTCCAGTTTTGACCAATTCTAAGTAGTTTTTTAGGGAGAACTTCTGGGAGATGATGTAATCAACTGACCTTGTTCCTTTAGGGTATGAAACAACACTTTTAGGGGCTAAGAATCCCTTGGTTTATGGACATATGAGATTGGGGTTGTAGTGCCCAAATATGTCTATAATAGTTGCCCCGTAAATCATGAGGTCGTAAATCTTCTGATGTCGGGTGAAATGCTTTATCATGAGGATCCGAGGTTTTTTGAACTGGAAGGTGACCTGTAATAAGATACAATATAATACATTATCTTCATAATATTTTCATGATCTAGCTGAGGTGAGCATTCCCATGCTCAGCTTTATAAATTCATTTTCATGTATATAGGACAGACAACTGCCTGTGTGGCAGACTGATGATTCTGGTAAAGCCATCATCCCTTAGCTTGGATGATTATCTGTGCAGCTATGATGTACATTTGATGTCTTTATTTTCCTTAATATATCACAGCCCTGATGGATGAAACTACATGGGGTCTTCAAACTCGTTCAATCTTCGCTCGAAGTACAAGTCGATCCATGTGAAAGGATGTTCTGATGTCGAACATGGAAAGACATCGCCTGACTACCAGCCAATGACGTAAGTTGTTAACAGGCACGCGAGGAATCACCGATAATGATAATGACCCTCAAGGTACTACAATACAATTCATGTGGTGTGAATACATGAGTTGATGTCGAACACCATGCAAAATCTTCCGGTCGAAGGCCATTGATGTAAACCTATCACCGGAAGTGAGAAACTTGCCATTGAGGCATGCAAACTTCAAAGTACTGAAAGGGTTGTTCCTAAGTCAACTTCTTGGATAATGAGCTAATGTTGACAAGAAGTGACCCATTGTAGGAGGGTCTTAATGAATTCCACATCTACGACACGAAACAGAACAAAATGATTTTGTGGAGGTGAAAACGATCGGATGATACAAGGTTCAAGGTGGCGGTCATGAAAGAATGAAGCATGAAGGTATTGCAGCGAATGAGACATAAGCTAGGTTGGTGAATTCTCTAAGCAACTTCTCTTGAACATATTGGCGACACTGAAATGGATTGGTAGCGTTAACCCCAAAAATGGATGGTATGGAGGACCAATGGTGATATGACCAGTGAACGGAATAACCCAACCCGACTCAATCATGGTGATGGAGTGAAAGTGTCATTTTCAAGAGCGACTTGTTAACATAAAAGTTTCTTCAAGTTTTCTTCCCAATTTTTCCCAAGTAATTGCTGACCAGTACCTCTTTATTTTTGTCAAGCTTGAGGAGGATAACATATGCTTGTTCTATAATTTTCCCTTCGGGAAAACTCGTCGCTATTTTTTAATGAGCCTAGCGGCAGTGAAACTCGCTCTTGTCTGCATGGACAAGTTTGTCGCTATTGTTTTAACAAGTTTAACGACAAAGATAACTCGGTCCTTTTCAATTTTAGAGAGTCTGAAAAGAGACGGAAAAGAAACTCTAGTAATCCTTTTTTGTAATATAATCCCTTAAGTCTGAAAAAGTATAAAATAATATGAAAGAGATGACTTTCCGATAGTTTTAACGAGCTGAACAAGACAAGCGCTCGATATTTTTGTGTAATGATCCCTCAGATCCAAAAATATTAAAATCTAGAGGAGGGATGGCACTTCCAATCACTTTAATGAGCTGGAGAGGCCAATTGCTCAGCAATCTTTTCATATTTTACGAGTCAGATGAAAAGAGCTTAAAGGAGACTCGTTTTTTGAGGAATGCGTGATGTTTTCGAATAGCAGCTAGTTCCAGGTAAGGTTTGGAACTTTTCAATCATGACAGTGTAAAGAAGATGGCTATTAAATCACTCGTCGCAGTTGTTCCTAAAAAGGGGTAAACAATCAAATGGAGGTGTATGATCGGCTAAAAAAAGGTGGAGGTGATGGTAAGAACACGACCAAGGTTCAAAAGTTGATAATTATGCGATCGCAATGGTTATTTACCAAAGGTGGGTTCATTTTTTAATGAGCTTAAACTCTGGTGGAACATATGCTCATTGGTAGGCTTATTTTTTAACGAGCTTGAACTTCGCATAAAACTGCTCGTGTGGTTTGCAAGCCCCCGGCATGATGAAAAATGAGTGTCTCTTGTAACCAGATGGAAATCACTGTGGTGAAGCAGGATGGCTTTGTCCAGAATAGACAAAGGTGAATGGTGTGAAAGACCAATCACATAAGCTACAAGGAAGCTTATCTTTACAACTAGGTGCATGCCCCCTAAGCTTCATTACATTCACCCGACTACTCATGGAAATTAGGTGGATGGAATGAAGGTTCAAGAGATACCGATTTCGCTCAGAATCCACCGTATTTACAGTGTTTGATAGAAAATCAAAAACTGAAGGATGATTAAGGTCAATGGAATAATCTTCGTGGTGATCCAGAAGATGGGAATAATGGCGGTAATCTTCCCATGGTTCCTCTCTTATCATCATTGATTGAATGATTCCTTCATCTATAAAATGTACTTGCGACCAAGGATCTAAAGAGGTGCCATATTCCTTAGACCTATATATCCAAACACTCGATGAGCATTGATTTGGTTTTGGCCCCCAGGTCAAGAAAATTGATTGCTACAATATTTCTATTGGGCTTGGAGGCAATACCTGGCAATGATCCATGCTAACAAAATTTTCGGGAATCTTCTGAACCTTTGCAGATATAGAAGATATCATATTGCAGGCTTTCACCATGGCCACTTTCGCCAGATTACTCGGAGGCAGTAGGGCAAAAGTACCCATTAAGGTAGGGTCTTTTAGGAGGCCTACTCTGATATTTTTAAGTGATTGAGAGCTTCCATGGATCAATGGAATGCTTCCTGTAACTTGTGAACTGTTTGGGAGGAAGGTTTGTTGGTCAACAATTGTAATTCCTCCTTCGAAGGGAAATGCAATCTTTCTAAAATAAGTTGACACAACAGCAGCCATAGCATAAATCTAGGGCCTTCCCAGTAGGATGTTGTAATCGAGGTTTCCATTGATAACTTCGACATCAATTTCTACTATTTCCCCCCCCAGTTCAACTTGCAAGTTACTTAAAATCCGATACAGGGTGTATGTTCATCCATCGAATGCTTTTAATGTCGTTGACAATCGCAACAAGCGTGGTGAGCCTAAATTTTTCCAGCAACTCATTGACATAATGCAGGTAGATGCCCCCTCATCAATAATTGTTCGATGAACAGTTTTGCAGAGGCCTTTCACTTGTATGAGGAAAGCGAGTTGAGCTGCTAACTGAGGTTCATATCCTTTATGATTAAAGGCCACGAGATTGGAATCCACTGGGTCAATCCCACCTATTGCTGATAATAGAGCCTGCTTTTGGGAGGGGCAATTTTGCAGTACTTCAAGTGTCAACATAGCGGACGACGATTGGGCTAGATCCTTTACTATATTATAATTCTATGTTGCTCGGGCACAAGGATTAAATGTCGATTTGTGTACTACTCCCTTTGGTGACTTTATTGTGAGCTCGAGAATGATGGGTGGCACAACTTCAGTCGAAGTTGTTGTCAAACTACTAGTTTGATCTCCAATCTTGTCGTTTGATAGCTATGGATTCCCGTAATCTTTATTCCTTGTCGATATCAAAGCATCATTTTGTTTCGAAATGGATAGCATAAGCACTTGGGATGGGGAAGCATTGTTGCTAGCAACCAGATTGGTTTTTGGGTTTGGAAATGGATCAGTCAATACCGCTAAGGTTTTTGAGTTCTTGAAGAATTTCTTAATCTCAACTTTATGCGGATAGTCTTTCATCCAATGATCCTCATCGCATATAAAGCATGGATGACCGGGTTTCTTTTTCCCAGAAGAGTTTGCAGAAGATTTTTCAAGAGACGAATCATCCTGTTTCTTCCTTTTTCCTTTCCCTTTCTTGTTGCCCCCTGGTTGCTTTGGTTCTTTACCTTTGTCAGTTGACACGGCATTAACCTCCGAGGCAAGAAGTTCTTCATTTGCATTTTGACCAAAAACCGTATGGGCTTTCTTAGATGCGGCCTTTGCAGTTTTCGTGCTGGTCGTACCTATCACGCCATCACCGGCATGAGAGTCTTTGTTTGATTTAGGAGGAGGAGGAACGGAAAGCTCTGGTCTAGGAGCATTAGGGATTTTGTCATAGAGTGTGCTAGACTAAGTATAGATCAAGTCTAGATATTGTGCACAAGAAATGACTTGCTCTTCAGTGACAACACCCCCTTTAGCCACATCTTCTATAATAGAAGGTACAATGACTTAATAAACCATTCAGCTAGCAACTAATCAAGAACATATGTTTTTACCATTCAACGACGATGTCGCCACTCATGAATATGATCAAATATGTGAGTGGCTATCGTCTACTTAAAATTGGTAAGAAGCTCCATTCTTGTTTCATACCTTATTGGTAACTGAAAATGGGTTAAAAAGGTGGTGGCAAGGGCGCTGAAGTTATCAAATGAAGCTATAGGAAATTCGATGTACCATTTTGCTGCCGGACCAGTTAACGTTCACTGAAAAAGGTGAAGCCTAATCAAATCATCATTGAGAGTGTTGGACGAACACCATAGATGAAAGGTCATCACATGATTCGACGGATCTTCACCCAGATTTCCATTGAATTTAGGAATATCTGGTAGAAGTTTATGAGGAATCGCTGGCCACAAAGGGGCATAAGCAATTGGATCATTTGTTAGCCGATTCAGATCTGGTAATTCTAAAGTTGCAACGAAAGGCAACTATTGATTCAGGTTTAGCGAAGCATACCCAGGATAAGATGGGATCGCCTGAGCAATGGGTATTTGCATACCAGCATAATGTATTTGATGCTGATAAATTTGATAAGTTTGATGGGCATAACCATTATGATATGATTGTTGGTAACTGTTTTGAATATACAGTTGCCCATTACCTGCAAATCTTTGTTGCTCAGGTCCTCGGTAAGCTTGCTGGAATTGCGGTTGTTGATATTACACTAGCCATGGTTGTGAGACCATTTGCTGTTGCCGAATACTAGATGTTTGACCAAGATGAGGGGTGATAGTACCCGTTTGAACCTGAGTCGCTTCAGTTAAGGAGCCACTAATCAGCGGTTGTGATTATGTCGAGGAGACAAGAGGCTGTTGTATTACGACCTGAGAGACTTGAGGTTGACATACAACAGGCAGCGCTTGTACTTGCAACACCGTCACAATATCCAGTGTAGTGGGAATGTTCGACACAGGTTGATTTTGTTGCATTGAATATACAACTATTGGTTGTTGAGGCAGTATTGGTACCCAACCACTGGATGTGATTCCAGCTTGACCCGAATTCTGTTGTGAACTTCCATATGGTTGTTCTCCCAGAGGGAACAATGAAAAGGCATACTACCCCCCATATGGCGGCAATCCAGTGTTCAAAGGGAAAATTGGCCTTTGGAGACTGGACTGCCCAAATTGATACTGTTGCGAAGGATCAATTTGCTGAGACTCAACATAAGAAATTCCAGATAAGGTTCCAGATGAACAAATAGGAACAGACCATACTGTTGAAATAGTCCCTGGGTGGACTTCATCTAGCTGTTGAGAGCTAGTTGGGATAGATGGTACACCAGCGAACATCGTCGGAGTGGCGACAGGAGGTTCTGTTGCTGCTGTATCGGATGACACAGTCCTAGATGTCGATGGTTGTTCAAACATATTTAGTCTATCCAAAAGACTTCCTAGTGATTCTACAGGAACTTGAAATGAAGGATGACTAACTTTTGTAGTGGAAGGATATAGGTGGATCCCAGTTCCAAAATGCAATGGGGTACTGGATGGAAGATCCTCCACAATCTCTTCTATAGCAATCAGTCCAGGTGGAAGAGGTAGACCGTTAGGTCCGTAAAATATTTCTGGTGCTGAAGAAGGTACACACTCTGCAGCGATAGATGTTGGAGGGGTGACACCTTATGACTCAGCCCTAGATGGAGTTGTTTCAGGAATAGAAGTGTTTACCATTACACTAAGATTAGTTCTAATGTCCTCTTGTAACTGCGGAAATTCTTCTATAGAGGTAGGGATACCAGAAATAGTTGGAGTAACTGGAGTCTCTGAGGATGTTGAAACACAAGTTTCAAACAAACCAGGAGACTTTGACCCAGTTAAACAAGTTCACTTAGCCTAGAATGGTTTTGTTTCCAAAGTCAAAGACGGTTGACTCATTAGTCTCCACGAACGACGGGGTTTTGATTGACTTTATTCCATGGTTGCAGATTACTTGATCAACTCAAAATAAAAAGGGGAAAATTTTATTCCGAATTAAATGAATTTTATGATGCTTTGACACAACTTGCTTTTTCAATTTTTAAGAGTCGAGAAAAAGCTAACGATGACTCTAGTCGCCTTCAATTTTTAATGAGCCTGAAGTGAAAAACACTCAGATGGACCTTTTATTTTAAGGAGTCTGAAAAGGAACGAAAGTGACTACTCTGGAAATCTAGACAGAGGGATTACCAAACCAATCGCAAAAATGCATAATACTTTTTACAGTACGGCAGTCAATCTTCCCGAATGATGTGTTCAGTGCATTTCGATCGATAGGGCGGCAGACACGGCTTCCTAAGGATAAAGGATATAGCCTATTGTGATCTCCCAATATATACTCGATGATACGTGGGAGCACAACTCTGTACTGGCACTTGTCGTATCAAAGAGGAGGAATCACCCAACCTACGATGAAAACGATAGTTACTAGGCTTTACAACGTTGGAATACATCTCTAGCCTAGACTTCTAGATGTTGTGCGTTAGGTTCCAAAGTGTTTTTATGTTCATTGAGATTTATTTTACAATTGATCTTTCTTAAGAAGTTTGCCTTTAAGGTTCACCGAATGATGTAGATATAAAATTCCTAAATATGCAATCTAAGATGATAAATAGTCGTTTACTTTCTTTTTGCAATGAAAATCCTAGCTACTAAGGAAAGAGAAGTAAAATTCTTTCAACATAAAGCAGAGAGCACACACTAGATGCACTTTTCCTAAATCAATTTCTGCATGTAGTCTAAATGCAAATGCACATGGATGTATTTTTTTTCCGCTTTCTTAATGTGTGAATGACAAAAAGAATGCTAAGTACAAATCTGAACTATTTTTCTTTCAAAGCGATAGTACTAACAATTTTATTTTCAAAAAACGAAAGGAAGATTAAGACGACACTTTGCGATTTCGAATTCAAAAATTGCTTTCGACACTTGAAATACTATTAATTCAAATCAAATACAATGGCAAAAGTGTAATCGACTATCAAAAAGAGGAAGACTCTTTTCTTTGATTGAAAACGACACTTGCAACACTTTCAAATCAAAAGACAACAGTTCGATTAAGCTACTGTTTGCAAAGGAGAACTGCAAATGATGAAAAATACATAAAAACATTCACAATTCTTTATCAATGGAGGCTGAATAATGCAAAGGAAGGGAGTTTCAACAGTGATATACTGATCGCAAACAGAAAAACTATTGAATAAAGCTGAAGACAGTGAAGAGAAAACTAAAATCTGGAGGGAGAAACAGTCTTACCTAATCATCGCACCTGTAACACAGGGAAACAGGGATGCATCTCAACTTCAGCACATGGGAGGTCTGATGCATCCAGACTGCCAATGAGAGACAGTGCGATGGTCCAGGAACGAGACTAAGCTTGGTTTTTTGCTAACAGTTTGCAGCTTAGTTCAGAGATTTAGGCTGAGCTTATGATAGGCAGTAAACACATAGCATAGGGGCTGATCTAATGAGGTTATTTGAGCTACCACCAAGGCACTTAGGATGTTTTCAAGTCAGTTGTTCAGTTCATATACAAACCCAGAGATGGACTGAAGCAGCATTGATCTACTTTGCACTTGCATAGCAAATCCAGTTTGAAGGCTAGCTAGCTTAACTTCAGGCTCCATCCATAGTTTATAAAGCAAACAAATAGAAACAAACAAACAAATTATTCGCTCCCTAGTGGAGCCGCCATTTTGTTATAGGGAAAACTAGTATCCATTTAGAGCTGCTAGTCCCACTAAGACGGGTGGCTATCTTAGAAACAAACAAACTAAAGTTACTTGTGTTTTCCTTCCTTACTTGTCCCGTTTCAAAGAACACCTGTAGAGTCAAAGCAACATAATACCATCAAAGCATAGAGATCTATAACCATAAACAATATAGGGTCAGATGTATATTAACCATACAAATGCATATACCAATACAAGATTCAGAGATATACAAGAATATGGAGGAACACTCAAATAGATTTATTGATAGAAGTAGTAGAAGGGAGGATTACAACCCATTGGTCTGACCTAGTGCCATCCTCCCAGCATGAAAGCCCTATTCACCTCATGAAAATCTAGATCACCCAACACTATGATGTTTCACAGAGAAACCAACAACACTTCCTTACAAAATACAAAATTCCAGCTTTTGGATCTCTAGAATGAGGGATCCATATATAGATATTTGCAGGTGGGTGAGTCATCTTTTGGGATTTTTATTAGTGTCATTTCTCTGATAGTTCTTGGTTCCACTTGGAGATTTCATGATCTCTTACTTATCCCTAGGTGAATTCAGAGAGGCAAATGTCAAATGGGCAGTTTCTAGAAGATTCTTTGGGTTTCCACCTAGCCAACTACATCTGCCATTCATTTGCTCTCGATCATCACACCCTAGAGAAGGGCTTTTCAGTATGCATTGCACTTTCTGCATGTAGTAGGTGAGATGCATCGCACCCTTAGAACTGAGCAATCTGTATGGTCCAATTTTGACCAGTTCTGAGTAGTTTTTCAGGGAGAACTTCTGGGAGATGATGTAATCAGCTGACCTTGCTCCTTTAGGGTATGAAACAAAAATTTTAGGGGCTTAGAAGCCCTTGGTTTATAGACATATGAGATTAGGGTTGTAGTGCCCAAATATGTCTATAACAATGATTCCTTAGTAGGTTCCCATACATTTGTATGCACAAGCTCTAATTTTTCGCTCTTCTTTTCTTTCCCAACTCTGAGGAATCTGACTCTCTTCTATTTACCATGCACACAATTCTCACAGAATTTTAAATCAACACACTTCAAACCTGGCAAAAAATTTCTTGAGTGAATAATTTGCATCCCCTTCTCACTCATGTGCCTAAGCCTATAATGCCACAATGTCGTATCTTCTCCTGTAGAGGTTAAAGCATTAACAAAATTAGAAATACCATTGCATAAATACAATGTACCAACCTTTTCTCCTTTTTCTATTACCAGGGCTCCTTTAGTGGCCTTCCAAGTTTTATCTGTAAAAGTAGTTACACACCCTTCACCTCTCAATTGCCCTATTGAAATCAGATTTTTCTTTAGATCTGGAACATGCCTTACCTCCTTCAATAGCCATTGATTTCCATTCTGTTGTTTTATGAAAATTGTACCCATTCCAATGATTTTACAGGGTTTATCATCACCCAGTCGAACCTGTCCAAAATATCCTTGAACATAACCATGAAAATGTTTCCTATCAGGTGTGGCATGGAATGAGGCCCTTGAATCTACCACCCAGGCATCAATAATATTTCCTAATGAAAGAACCAAAGCATCTTACAACACATCACCTATCACATTTTCTTCATGATTATTTTCTTGATGTGCATCTCCTTATTTTACCTTCCGATACTTTAAGTCTTTCTTCAGGCGTCCTTTCTTCCCGCATTTCCAGCACACTATCCCCAATCTAGACTTGGATATCCATTTCCATGACTTATTGTGATATATTAGGCTCTTTCCTCTTTCCATGTTTCTTCCCCTAGACTCTGCAGTCAAAGCATTACTTGATGTCTCACAAAGCTTTTACATCACATTTCCTCTCTAAGGATTGCACGGACAACATCATCAAAATTTAAAGTACTAGATCCAGAGACATAGTTACTAATGGCCATAACTAAACCATTCCAACTTTTTGGCAATGAGAATAGAAATAACAGAGCCCTAACTTCATCATCAAAAGTTACCCCTACAGAACTTAACTGACTGGTAACTATATTGAATTCATTTAAATTATCAGCAAAAGATCCACCTTATGACATCTTCATATTAAATAAACGCTTCCTAAGAAATGCCTTATTTGAGGTCGATGGTTTTTCATATAGTTTGTCCAATGCTTTCATTAAACCCTCTATTGTCGTTTCCTTTGAAACATTAAAGGCTACCAACACCACTAAACATAGTTGTATTGTTCCAAGTGCCTTTCTGTTGAGAATATCCCATTCTGTGTTTTTCATACTCGTCATCTTCTTTGTCTTTCCGCTCAATGGTAGGTACATATCTCTCTGATATAGATAATATTCCATCTGCATATTCCATAGCTGGTAGTTTTAGCTGGTAATTTTGGCTGTTAAATTTTTCGACCCTAAACCTACCACCATCTTCCACCATTGCTCCCACTCGAACTAGGAACCCTTCTCTCCTATGGGTTTATCAGCCAAATAAACCTTCGTCTTTGATACCAGTTGTTAGAAAATTATATATTATAGATCTACATAGATGCAATACAATTCCCTCATATATATTGAGGGGTTGTCTTCTAGGGAAAAAAACCCTAAATTAAACATAACTTCTACCGTCAAATCTCCACCTAATGAATGGCCCAAATTGGCTATGAAATTACAACATTTTACAAGGAAATTTTACATCTATTTTTAGCTTTAGGGGTGCTACCCCCATTCCCCTGCTAGGAGGGGGGGCTCCTAAATATCGTTGTCGTCCCCCCTAGACCCCCCTTGTAGTGGAAATATTACGGGCGGTGTTGCCGCCACATTATGAACTGGGGTCCAGTGCAGTGATACCTCTGAATAAAGAAGATAATCAGGCTCAACACCCAACAAGGGTTTGTCATAGCTACAACAGGAACAATTCCCTTGGGGATAACCATTACTTCCAAGAATGGGATGGGTTGGCATCTCTCTAGTAGTCCTTGAAATTTATCAATCATTGGGAAGTCATATGGAGTTGGAGATTAGTTAAATCAGCCTGATAGTGGAGCTTGGGGAGTTGTTTCCATGAATCCACCTAAAGCACGACAATTTTTCCATACCAAATTTCCAAAAATAATTTTTTTTGTATCAGGTTCATCCATTTTTTCTAGAGTCGAAATAGAGGATCTAGCTTGAGACAAAGGTGTTTTGATGAGATGTTAAAAATGGATATGCTTAGAATATTTCCTAAACAATATGTGTTTTCATCATTCTTGACCTCCTTGAAGCGAATTCCACCAAATTTTAGCTCCCAAAAATTTAGCAAGGGTTGATAGATCCCTCACACCAAGTACCCCCTTCAGTTTGGGTCTACAAAGCTTTTCCTAGGCCACTAAATACCACTTCTTCTCCAATTTGGAACCACCCCATAAGAAAGAACATTGTAACTATGATATTGTTGAGGATGGGGGAGGGAACCAAAAGAACTGAGCAAATGTAGATGGGGAGGGCTTGTAGCACTAAATTGAGAAGGATTAGCTACTTCACTATGTTAGGTGAGTGGAAGGTCCATCTATCTAACTTATTATTGAATTTACTTATAAGATCCTTCCACAAGAAAATATTAAGCTAGTTTTCTTCCAATGGAGATCTTAAGTATTTTGAAGGAAGTTTATTGATCTAGAAATTGAGTTCCATATGATATCGAGACCTTTGGATTGACCTTGGGAATCTGGATCTACTGATTGGTAGCATTGACCCTATTTTTTTATCATTTTGTTAATACCTTCATAAGAAGTTTTTTCTTCCTGAATCATCATAAATTTTGGATGTTCTAAGATCCATTTATCTTTAAGAAGCCATTTCGTTCCCCTGTAGTTAAGGTCTCTAATATTCCAATAGATAATCTCCATGAAAGGGAGGAGTTAGAGGAGGGATAAACCTTTCAGATAAAATTGATACTTCCTAAGTTGACAAGAATACCCCTTAATTCCTTTAGGATATATTGGTTTCTCTTTGTACCCTTTTTCTTCCCACCCTTATCTAGCTTTGTTGTTTCCTTCAGGGGTTGTACATGAATCCCTAATGGACTAGTGCTTGTTTGGACTATTGATGCCTTCTGAGTCTTTTTGAGAATGACTTTTCTCTTATTATTTTGACTGGATGCTTTGAAATCAAACTTATATCCTTGTATTTCCATGCTGTAACAGTGGTAGGTGTGCAGAGAATCCAAGTTAATTTCTTCATTCATCTCATTGGTGGGAATCAATTTGGTCTCAGGCTTTCGTTGTTTGTAAGATGAAGGGTTTAGGGGTTTTGAAGACTGAGTTTGAGTAACCTCAATAAGGTATATGGGAGTGCTTGAGTCTCGCATGTGTACCTCCAAAGGAGGGGGATCCATTGAGGGATCTAGGAGTTCAATATTTATGAGGAGATAAAAACTATTACTTATAACTAGGGTTTAACCAAAGTGAAGTTGTGACTATGGGGGCTTGGGCCCTCAACGGTTGTTTACCAATTTAGAGAATCTATCCTAGTCAATGAATTGGGTGAGATTTGAACAAGGATCAAGATTAAGTAGGTAGTAATTATTTTAGATATGGATATATTCATGGCATGTTTCACACTGGAATGGTATATGTCCATAGTATAGGGTCTACTACGGGAGCTCGTACATACTGATCAACTTGGGAAAGGGCTCTAAAATGTTCATGTAAACATGGATACATGCATATGAGATGTACCTGGATTTTTTTGTATCCTTTGAAGCCTTTACTAAGCTTCCCAAGGAATCATTGATCCTAACTAATATCATTTCATCCCATACTTCCCCATGCAATGAGTGCACACAAATCTTTATTATGGCTTCCATGAAATCCTCTTTGTCTAGCTTAAATATTTTTATCCATAACCTGAGATATAGTCTTGCAAAGCTAAATAATTATGGACCATTTCCAAATACTATCATAAGGTATTCTATTATCGCGAAGACAATGATGAAGAATCCTCTTGCAACAAGTTCTAGGTTTATTTATCCCTTAGGCTTCCATTTTTCTGAATCCAATAGGAGAGGGCATTTTCTGAAGGTCATGTACAAAGGAAATTTTCTATTAGGGTGTGATCACTCATCTATTGAATGTACTCACCAATATCATTGAAGTGTACCTCAAACTTTAGATCTATGGCTGCTTTTGGAAGGCATTCCCTAGAGATCTTCAAAAGGTCGAAGCTTGTGTTGAGGAACCCTTCTAATGATTTTGATGAGAATCATTTGTTGATATTTTGGGGTTGGAGATTGAAGGTTGGTTGTTTCATTTAGCCCCTAAATCAACCTTAATATAGGAGGGAGTGCTACTCCCTCCTACAATGTTGGTGAGGGCTGGTGACGAGTCATAATGGATAGGGTATTTAGAATCTTGTGTGAATAGTGATAATATCCTATTTTTCACTCAAATTGTGATTTCATCTAACTCTATTATAAATTATACAATAATGTAAACAAATATTCACAATAAATATAAAATATAAGATTTTTTAAATAAAAAAAATTATATTTAAATTATAAAAACAATTCCAAAATATTAATTCTTATGACAAACTAAAGTGATATCAATTAAAATTTAATTTCAAAATGGAGGCTTGTGTGAAAAGATTAATTTTGTTCTTGCATTTCTAGATTAATTTTTTATGTTAATAATTTTATTAACTATTGTGAATGTTTGAATCTTGTTAGTCCCTTTTTTTTTCTTATTTTACCTCCTAATGTTCAACTAACCTAATGCCTTTTCTCCATTTCTAACCCTACATCTCTCACCTATTTATCTCTCAACGCTTGATCAAATTTTGTATCTATGTCGTGAGGATGGGCCACACTTGTGTAGGTTTTAACCCCGTACATAAATTACCTACATACGAATTCTAAAACACATAAAATAAACTATGTGAGAGCATAACACATAAAACACATATACACAAAGATTTTCCCCTGGATCCCAAAACCTGGACTACCAGCTTGATTTTTCATTATATTCCTTTCAATGTTACAATACATATTTATACATGCTGAAGCATCCAATACCATGGACCGAAAACCATCGCGTCCAAAACCATGGACCAAAAACCATAGGTAGGTTTTCCCAACCTAATATAGGGTCGAAAAAACCTTTTCCTGGGGAACTGCCCCAGACCCCGTAGAGGGGGGCTACTCGCCCCCCCTCAAACCCCCTGAGTAGGGGGGCCTGTCGGCTCCCTTGTGACCCCCCCGCTGCGCCATCGGTGCAATGAAGGGGGGACTCTGCCCCCCCTCTAACCCCCCGGTTCACTACATAGGTTAGTCTTGGAAAGAATATAACACAACCCAACATTCTCCCACTTGTTTTTTTCTTTCCACAGGAGGCCACAGGATAGCTTACTCATTTTTCCAACCCTGAAACTACCATTGTTTCTCTACACCAGGAGAACTTCTCAGAGCTCACAGATTTTGTCAATGCATCTGCAGTATTCTTCAAAGTGTCCACCTTTACCAGCAACACCTTTTTTTCTTCTATCATATCCCTCACAAAG